>JARHVA010002636.1:482500-740000 GCA_037957365.1 Torreya grandis
TACCTCTAGTGTAGAATCTCTCTTAGCCAATAATGTTTATGCCTCTCCATTCTTAGTGGCTAGTATTGTAGTTTACTAAGTAACTTCTACAGTCAAGGAGGAAATTTGTTTATCCTTATGTGTCATCTCTACAAGTGTCCTATATAAATGATAGACCAACCTCAATATCTATGTTTTCATGGCTAAAATATCCTCCCTCAAATTACCTATCAAACCCTATTCCTCTATTGACTTTCTTGGCTAAGAAGACCCAACACCATCACATGTGCTTCTACTATCTTGGCCACTATCACTAATGGATATGAGCCTAGATAGTAAATAATGGTCACTCTATATATCATCATAATCACTTATCCTATCCTAACAAGAGATTCCACTATCAAATTTGATAAATATCCTCAATCACCACCTTGTACACCATCATTAAACTATATTTAGACCCTAATAACCCTTCTCATAACACCACTTGGCCTCTATCTCTAAGGATAGTCTCACATAAATGAAATTATTCACTCTTAGAAAGTATGTGTAGGTATTATCATCTATGTCAATCAAGATAGGAATGTATTCACCCACTACACATTGTAATCACTAGTAACCCCAATATTTGGCATCACAGTCTAGTAATCCCATAGTATAAAATCCACTACATTGAAATTAAATATAAAAACCACCCAATTAACCTTGACACCCCACTTTATTCACTCCCTCATCATCCTAACAAAAGTATGTGTCCCCTATGGAATGACCTACTATCTACAAAAATATATTTTCACCCTTTCATGCCTATATCTCTCAATGAACATATCTTGTACCTAGTTATGTAACACTCCATCAACATATATCCCATATAACCTGCATCCTCCACCTAGTAGAAATACACATGTGTAGATGGCATATATGTCATGACATCAAGTGTTAGATTATCTAAAGCATGTCTGTAATATCCCAACTCACCTAATTGACCTCATCTATCATCAATATTGATCTTTAATCCATATACCATTGACTCCTTTGAACCCATCTATTGACATGTACCCACAAGCCTCTTAATTTTTAATTACTCCCATGACCAAAACTTTAATAGGTTAGATGCACCAATGTTATGTCTAAATCGATATGCATCTAGATGAAGATCTGTATATAACTATCCCAATACACTAGGCCCCCAAGTAAATATAACCCCATACTCCATCATATCTTCTATCATATCCCCCATCTTGATTTGGAGAAACTAATCATTCTTATCATGTAGTAATTTGTCATTAAAAATAACCACTAAAGTGAGGGAAAACCTAGCAATGCTCTCATCCTCCAAAAACTCATCAAAATATACACACTATAGGTATAAACAAGTCTTAATGTGAATATCCACCCATTTTAGGGTCAACATCTGATGTGTGAATCTCCATTAAAGTTTTTTTCCTCAAATTGAAATCCTCAAAATATGCTAAACGGCTTCTAGGGTCACAGTCATCTCTCTCATGGGTAGATGAAAGGTACTCATCTCTAAATTTCATCTCTTCACTAGATAAGTTAGTAATGCTCAATATACATGAATAATATGAATTCTAGTGACATGGTATAAACCCAACACCTCTAGTAGGTTAAAATATTATACATTTTGCTCATGTATCCTCTTCATCACGTCTAAGTATCACTCTCATAAGGCAATCATTGGTAGAGACTCATATATCCAAAAAATGTCAAATATACTTAGATAATCCTCCCATAAATTCTTAACAAGGATAATTATCATCATAACTAACATGATTTTATCATCCTATCAATATAGTTCATCATCATCCATTCATTCCCTCAGTAACAAATGTTTTCATCAAAGACATTACCTAGGGAGCAAAATAACCTTTTTTGAGCATAGAGTTGTTGATACCTTAATGGTAGTTTTGAAAATCACCTTTTTGTGAATTAATTATTTTCAAAAGAAAATATGCCATAATATTTCACAAATTCATTTACTGGTAGTGGTGTTTTTTATCATAACACTTTCACAAAGTAATTAATCATATTTATGAAATTGTTACTCATACTTTTGAATCTACTAGGCAATTTTCAAGGCCACTACAAGATGTAAATCCATAGAAAAAAACCTAAAACCTATCTAAACCAATACATATTTTGTGTGAATCCACTACTAACCCAAGAAAAGTCTACCATTTACGATGATGAAATCACTATGGAAAAATTTCTTCTTCATATCAGCTTCACTTTTCATGGACTTTGACCCCTAATTAATGTTAATAAATTACAAATTTAAAAAAAATAAATTACTTGTCAGCTTTCCTTGATTTACTACTATATACTACTCTAATAATTGTTATCCTTAGTGGTGATAGTGTGGCACATGATCCATTTCCATTAAATAAGTAGGTATATATCATAGAGAAAAATTGATAGAAGATAAGGTGAAAATGAAATGGTTTTTATCCCATCAAATGACTATTTTAACCCTGCATTTAAAAAATTAACCCCTAAGGGCCTATTGTTTTCCCATAGTGTTTCTTTCCATCTTATTTATACCCATTTTGTATATATATATATATATATATATATATATATATATATATATATATATATATATATATATATATATATATATATATATATATATATATACATACATACATACATACATACATACACACATCATGATTTAAATTAACTCACCTATCCAAATGAATCTAATCATCAAACCCATCATTTAAGGATATCAACTCACTACTACAACTAACCATCATTCCTAACATCTCTTGAAATCATACCAATTAGTCTCCTAAGGGAATACCTAGGGAATTATCATAATAATATTGATATTTATTATTTTTTAACTCCATATAAGGATAAATACATCAACCTAAGGTCCATAAGGACCATTTAGGTAATTCTCAGTCATGTAGGGTGTTTGAGGTTAGCTCAGTTATAATAATCTAATTTTATAAAATGTATATCATCATCAATCCCTCTCACCATCACTTGATCATTCAAATTCATCTAATCATCATTGATCATTTTTAAATCAATAAAATCATTAGGATATAATTAGTCAATCACATCTAGACATGTTGTACCCACTCTTTAGGGAAAATCAAGCAACTAGTCAATCAATCAAGCATCTTGGGAGATATTGGTCCCCATCAATCATTCAATCCAAGATTTTATCTCCCTTTTTAATGCATCCTTTCTTGGTATATGTCAAAATCTCATGGTTTCACTTGTCATCCAAATTTTATGGCTTCCTCCCTCCATTAAAGCCTGTCTAGGACCATAAATTTATCCTCCTTCACTCCCTCACATATGTCTTTGCTAGGGATATTATCAATATAAATCTCGATCAAGTTGTAACTCATAAATTTCAAGAATTTTATCACATCAACCACATTCATGACTTTAAATAATATCCAACATATATCACCTATATCCCAACCTAGTTTTATTTTATCCATGCATCCCACCCATATGCTTCTATCCAATACACTAGTCTCATTCTTCCTCGTATGATCTTTTGAGGGGGAATTACCCAGTCTAAATAACTTACTAAATCATATGAACTTTTTCATATTTAAAAGGACATTACTCCATTTAGTCACAATATATTTAAAAGAGGGGGAAAATGTATACATCTAAAATATCCACTTCATTATTTAACATCATCACACACTAACAACATCTACTAACACCATCATCCTAATATTATCCTTGCCTTCCTTCTATCCCACTAACCTTATTCCTCATCTCATTACCATTTTAAATAATTAATAAATCCTATTGTCATTCCATCACATCTAGTAATCACACTTATATAATATCTAATAATATAAAATTCCTCCCCAACTACCACCTTTAAAGATCTTACTAATCACCCTTTAATTATTTATCTAATCCACACCTAATATTTCATTTATTATCCTAACTAAATATATAATATACTAACCTTTCTTGAGCCTTAAACCACCTTTCCTAGAATATTCTATGTTTTTAATTCATAAACCCCTATCACCAAATATTTTCATTCAATATTAACCATTGATCTTCAGCTCACATAGCTAATGTTGGAAATATTGTCATGATGTCAAAGGTCTAGCATTATTGGTGATAAAGGCCCCATTGCATTTAATGATGTTTGTAATAGTTATATCTTGGCTAATGTGTGTTGATATTTATTTAATATTAATGAATATATTTTTGGTTGCATAAAGTCAAAAGAAGGGCCCATGGAGAAGTCAAAGAGTCATGGGGTAAAGACAAAAGAAGAATGGGACACATTTTCCCATGAAGAGTCATATTGGGGAATTCCAAGAGTCACCAAGTGAAGACAAAAGAGGAAGGGCACAATTTCTCATGAAGAGACACTTTGAGGAATATGAAAAGTCACCAAAATAAAGACAAAAGAGGAAAGGATGCTTTTGCTTATGAAGGGTCACCACATGACTTTTCAAATATAAGGATATGAAGGGTCATGCAAATTTGGCACCATTTTCCATGAGGATTGAAGAGTCACAAAGGAGGAAGGCCAAAGGTCATTTGGAAAGCTATAAATAAAGGCTTGAGAATCCATTTGCAAGGTGTGAGATAGAGTATGATTTGTATTTATTATCACTATCTTAGAAGAGTAGAGGAGATAGAGGAAAGAGATACTGTAATAAGCTATCATTTTTTGAGATAACAACATTGAGAGATAGCTATGTGGTATACACAAAAGGGGTTGGTGCTCCTATGGGTTGATGCTCATGAATAGTTGTTATGTTGGTGCTTAGGAAAGGGGTTGGTGCTCTTATAGGTTGGTTCTCATAAAATATTGTTGTGTTGGTGCTCATCAAAGGGGTTGGTGCTACTATGGGTTGGTGCTCTTGTGGGTTGGTGCTTAGCAAATGGGTTGGTGATCCTGGAAGTTGGTGCTTGTGAATATTATAGTTTGAGTTGGTGCTCATTCATATACTTGAGATTGTTCTTTGTGGTTTTCCCACATTGGGTTTCCATGTTAAATCTAGTGTCTCTCTTTATCTTATGTGGTCTTTATTATTTAAGTTTTATTATATATCTTGAATGTATGTTAAGTGGAATTTGATTAAGGGAAAGTTTATAAGATTTATGATATACTAATTCACCCCCCATCTCAGTATATCTCATGCTTAACAATTAGTATCAGAGCAGGTTCTTTTTTGAAAAAGTTTTACAGCTTGAGGGTAGATCGAGAAAGCATAAGATGGCCAAGGAGCTAAAGAAGGAGAATCAAGAGTTGAAATCTATGGTCGAGGCTCTTAAGGAACAAGTGTGTATCTTGGATTCTAAGTTGGTTATAGAAGCAAAATAAGATAAGATGTTTATTCAAGATCTTAAAAATTAGCTAGAGGTTACAAATTCAAGTTTGAAATCAAGAGAAGAAGAGTATAATCAGTTGAAGGTTGAGTTAGGTTCTTTAAAGGATAATCATGAGAATCTCATAATCAAGGTTGAGAAAGATCAAGAAATATTAGTCTAGGGTAAGAAGGATGCAGATTTTAAAGGAAAATTAAAGAAGCCAATCAGGCAGGCTAATGCTTTCAAGTTTTCAAATTCTTTTCATGGCCATTGTTTTGTTTGTCATCATGTTGGTCATAGGGAAAGATATTGTATGAGGAGAAGCAATCAATCAAAGGGAGATCTCAATCACATTCAAGAAGAAGGTATGAAAAATGTTGTTTGATTTTATTGTCATAAGGTTGGCATATTGATAAATTATGTCCAAATAAAGTAAATATATCTTCAAGGTATGTCAAAGGATACAGAGCCCCTAAAATATATGAGAAGAGCCAAATTCAGGTTTGGAGACCTAAAATAGTAAATGTTGATCAGGTTGAGCTTAAGAGTGAGAATAAATTACTTGCTATAGTAGATAAAGAATCAGATAGGAAGGACTATGAAAAATCTCTTGTTACATTTGAGCATGAGCCTTGTCAAGATAAGATAGTTGCAAGAGTTGAGAAGATGAAAAACATCATAAATGATGAGGTTAGTAAGTCAAATAAGTTAGACATGCTTAAATAGATTCTAAGAGAAAGACACAAGGAAGTAATAGAGGAGATGTGGGAATCTCCTGAGATTTATTTCTAGGACCCTTTATGTGGGGTGTCTCTTTTAGGCTTCAAGGAGACACTTTTAATAAAAATTAAAGCATGGTGGATGTTATTGGGTCTTGGCTATGTTGTATGACAAGAAGGTGAGTTGGTATATTAATTTGTATATCATTTAAGGGAATAAATTTTGAAGAAAATTTTGCACCAGTGTTAAGGTTAGAGGCTATTAGAATGTTTCTTGCATATTCAGTGTTTAAAAGTTTTAAAGTGTTTCAAATGGATATGGTCATAAGAAATTAGAATTTCAAAAAAGAGCTAACAGTTTCAAAAATAAGGAGAAGGAAAGTCATGTAGAGTCAAGCAGAAGCTACAACTCTTTTACTCTATCAAGTTTTGGTGAAGAGGCCATAATATGTTACAAATGTAACAACTTTAGACACATAGCTTAGTACTGTAGAAGCATGTTTGAGTTAGTCAAGAAGGACCAGAGTTTTAAGGCTCTATTCATCAAGAAAAATATTTAGACATGTTCATGGCAAAAGAAACCTGAAGATTCTATGTTGATACAAACAACTTTGCATGCAATAAATGAATATCAACTATGGTTCATTGATAGTGGATATTCGAGGCATATGACAAGAGATAGGAGTAAGTTCATAACTCTAAAGAAGATCAATGGTGGCATAGTGAAATTTAGAGATAAAAACACTGCCAGGATAGCCAAAAAAGGTACTTTGAGTTTGGATAATGGTAGAACCAAGACTAAGAATGCATTGTATGTTAAAGGTCTTAAGCATAATATATTGAGTGTAAGTCAAATATGTGATCAAGGATACACATTAAAGTTTTATGTAGAAGGTTGTGAGATTAGAAGAAAATATTTAAATGAGTTAATTACAAATGCTTAAAGGATAGGTAATGATTTATATGTATTATCAGATTTCTTCTCAAAGGCATGATCAAAGGACACATTCAAGGATATACAAGAGGAGTTGGGAGTAATTTATTTTACTTCCTACCATTGAATTTTAGCATCAGTTAAGGGGGAGCTAAGTGTTAGCTCCAGGTAGGCCCCTTTCCATTGATGTCAAAGGGGGAGAATAATAGGTATAGGTACAAGTGTAGAAATAGGTACAAGGAATAGGTAAAGGTTACTATAGTAAGGGGGAATTATATATGTTTTTAGATAACAGTATGTGCATGTTTTAGGATGTGGAAATTTTAGGATTGAGGTTGCCATCAATGATAAAGGGGGAGATTGTTGGAAATATTTTCATTGATGTCAAAGGTCTAGCATTATTGGTGATAAAGTCCCCATTGCATTTAATGATGTTTGTAATAATTATATCTTGGCTGATGTGTTTTGATATTTATTTAATATTAATGAATATATTTTTGGTTGCATAAAGTCAAAAGAAGGGCCCATGTAGAATTCAAATAGTCATAGGGTAAAGACAAAAGAAGAATGGGATGCATTTTCCCATGAAGAGTCATCTTGGGGAATTCTAAGAGCACCAAGTGAAGACAAAAGAGGAAGGGTGAAATTTATCATGAAGGGACACTTTGAGGAATACGAAAAGTCACAAAGATAAAGACAAAAGTGGAAAGGATGGTTTTGATTATGAAGGGTCATCACATGACTTTCCAAATGAAAAGATATGAAGGTGGAGTCACTTATTTATCTCTGTATCGACACACTCCCAGAGCATGCAGAGAAGATGGGGAATTTTAGAGGGAGAAATATGTCTGGAAGGCAAGAATGAAACACATTAGAATCCCTAATTTCTCAAAAATCTAGGAATTTGTTACAACATCTTAGGAGTGGAAAGTGTAACTTATCTCCTCGACTGAACAAAACAAATATGGAGATATTAATCTGTCTCCCCAGTTTTAATCTTACTTGCATAATATTTTATTTAGTTATTCAGTTAGTTTTTTGTTTAAAACTTGGTTTTTAAGTGAGTTTGTAAAAACTAAAATCTCATATGGGTCAGAGTTACTTTAACTCTGGGTTTGATTTAAAAGATTGGATAATTAAGGCAACTATATATATGTGTTTTGGTTGGTTGAAATGAGAGATATATTATTTTAAAAAAAGAAAAGAAACAAGATGTTTTTAGAGCTAAGATTATCAATTTTACAATATATATGATGTTTTTCTAAAATATTTTTCATTTGTGAATGAAAAGGAGAAACAATTATTGCATACTTATATCTGTGTGTTTGAGTTTTTTAAATTAGATTTTTTTGTGTGAGATATTCTTTCATATGGTAATTGCTCTTTTATTGGACAACTCATTATATGTGTTTTATTATTTATTAGTTCAGTAATTTATATGTTTATATCTGGTTATTATTGAAGATGGAGTCTATGTATTCTATTACCAAATGATGTTATAAAATCTCACATTCATAGCATGATGATGTATGGATGTTAGTTTGGCTTTAAGAACTTTTTGGTTAAAAGTGTATCTAAATATTTAGAATAATTTAAATTCATTGAGGATCTTAAAGGGTGTTGTACCTTAATTCAGAGTGGAACTATTCCTGATAGTATACCCATTTGTTGATTAACTTATTTTTTCTTGAAAGAAAAGGGTATAGAGTTAAAAGAAATTAGGACAAATCTATTAACCAATAGTTTTTGGTGACTCCACTAGGTATCGAACAGTCTTTGTTGAAAGATTAGTTGCCTTAATATGAAGCAAAAATTGTGCTTCCACATGAAAATATAATTCATATTCTACAACCTAATATTGGTTTTCAAGAAAAGTAGGAAGATATAATTGGTCAATTAAATACCCTTACTCGGCACACTCATTAGAATATTGATGATTATAGTAGAGTAAGTAGAGTATTAGAAAAAGAAGAAGAATTGGCTGATAATTTGAGATTGATATTGCTTAAGTAAAGGAGGAGAAAATCAAAAAATGTAGCCTAGAAACTAATAACTACCTATCCAATCACAAAATTATAAGCTAGATTCTAGAAGGTACACAAGATCTTTGAGAAGAGATGGAGTTGAGGATCCTACTTTTTAAACATTACAAAGCCTAATTTTTCCTTATATTTCTACCCACATTACAAAAGCTAGAAGTAGACCTCCTATCCCTCCTAAATCCTCTACATCCTCTGTCTATCAAGCCTTAACTCTTTCTGGTACTATCTTTCCTTCTACCATAAGTTTTCCCTTGGGGAGTAGCTATAGGACCTCTAAATTTAGGGGCCAACCTGAATCCTTTGCCTAAAAAAGTAAGGAAAAATTTACCCAAATTTAGTGGAGATGAAAAACAATCACCAGAGGAACATTTGAATGCCTTTACCATAGCATGTGGTGTGTTAGGCATACAACATCAAGATGTAGTCATAAGGGTTTTTATGCAAACTCTAACTGATACTGCAACACAATGGTTCTATCATCTAGATGACTCTTCAATTATGAACTAGAATGATATGAAATTTGCATTTGAAAATAGGTTCAAGAGCATAAAAGATGAGCATTCCATTCTTGCTCAGTTGAACCAACTCAAAAAATAAATACATGAGCCTATGAGGGAATTTATAGCCAAATTCAATAGAATTGTGCACAAGATCCCTATTGCTAAAAGGCTGACTTCTGAGAATCATAAATGTTTTTTTATTAATTTTATGCCTCTTGATATAATTTTTCATCTCAAAAGAGGTGAAATTATTGATTTAGTAGCCACAAAAACCTTTGAAGTTGGGTTAGAGGATGACCTTATTATGGCTGGAAAATGGAAGAATGAAATCCAAATACCTAATGCTCATCCCTCATCCTCTATATATCCGATGGTTTAAAGATTATTCAATGATATGATTTACATAAAAAGAAAATTTCCCAAGGTTAATACCCTATTTCAACAACCATATCAAGGTATCAACAAGAGAAATCTTAATCAATAGATGGATACTAGTAAGACATTGCCACTCACATCAACACAACCCAAGTTAGCTATTGAAGTTCCTCCTGGGAGAGGGAATATGTGTGAATTTCATTTGACTACTAATCATGATAGGAATTATTGTTTGGAGATGCTTAGATATGCTCAAATGGCTGCTACTCAAGATCTATTAAGAAAGGCTACTAAAGAAGAAAGGAACTCTGAAGAACCTGGTGACTCTGAAATACACTTCCTAGAATATGAATCAAATTCAAAAAGAGGAGGTGAAATATTAGTAACTCTTGAAGATCCTTCATGTGTTGTCCTCACCTCTAGTCAAAAGAATCTAAGATTTTCTAATATTCAAAAAGTGCCTGTTAAAGGTAAGGAACCTTTTACTAGAACCTCTGATGTTAATTTGAAGACCCAAGAAAATAAATTGTTACATGGAAATTATAATGAGACTTATTTTGATATTTTATAATTTTGTAAGTTTATAAAGATTTAAATATCCCCTGCTAAATACCTTAGGTTAAAACCCAAAGAACTTGATAAATTAGTTAGATATGTCAAAAATGGCCCTACACAAGTTGAACCTGAGAGTCAATTAAATGTTAATATTGAGTCTCCCATTGCCTAATTATTTGCTTCTCCACCTGAATCACCCACACATACTCCAATAATGACCCTCAATTCATTTTATGATACTTCTTATATGGCTAATATGAAACCCAACCCATTTTATGTTTCTTTGTTCATAAATGGTCATAAACTCAACAATTGTATCATAGACTTAGGTGCTTCTAATAATATAATGCCTTCTTCTATAGCCAAAGCCCTAGGCTTATCCCTTATAAAAGCATTTATTAGGTGTTACTCTATGGATGAAAAATAGATTTCTTTGCTTAGATAAATTAAAGATGCATGAGTTGCTCTTCCAGCCTATCTTGATAAAAAGGTGAAGTTGACTATCTTGGTAGTAGATATTCTTGCTAGCTATGGGATGTTGTTGAGTAGGAATTTTTGTAAATATTTAGGTGGGAAGATTAAATTATATTAGTTAGAAGCTACAATTTTAGTGGGTAAGTAGAAAGTTATGATAGAACCTAAACCTAAATACAAATTTACTGTATACCCTTTTGATGATCCTAAGTCTCAAATTTTATTTGAAGAATGTAAATTTGGTAACTATTTTCTCTCCTCTAAAGACTTGAAGGAAGAATCTATCCCAAAGTATATTCATTCAGATGATCTATGGACCATGGAATTTGACAATAGTTGTGATACCACTAGTTCAGGAGCAGGGGTTGTGTTGATCTTACTTGAAGGTGAAAATTTTCCTTACTCTTTCAAGCTAGAATTTAAAAACACTAATAGCACTGCAGAATATGAGGCTTTATTACTTGGGTTAATTAAAGCTAAGGGAAAGGGTGTAAATATGTTCAAGGTAAGAGGAGATGATGAATTAATTATTAAATAGGTGAGAGGCATTTTTTTAGTTAAAATGAAAGATTGAGACATTACAGAAATAGAGTTTGAGATGAGATAGAATATTTTGATGCCTTTTCTATTAAAGAAATTCCCAGAGATCAAAACACGTGGGTAGATTATCTAGTAGTTTTAGCCTCTCTTCTTCTCCCACACCCTAATTTCAAAAGGGATTCATATAGAATATAACTATTCTATCATCTAATGCTGAAAATTAGCAAGTTTTTAAGAATGATAAGCAGATCAAAAAATTCTTGGAGAATGCTGAGATATTTCTGGAGACTTATTTTGAAGGTTCTAAAGTAGAATGTAAAGAATTCATTCCTGATCTAGGGATCAATTCAAAATATGATGTAATTCAGCTAAAGAGAAACAAAATCCCTAAAGGATTGGTCTCTCTAGAACATTTGTTCACTCAATAAGATGAATATACAAAAGGCAAGCTTGTTTAGGATTCTGGGAAATTGGGGGACTATGAGAAAATAAACATTGTAATTGAAACTGATCCTAAGTGGATTTATATTGGTAGATGTTTTTCTTTAGAGGAGAGAAATAAATTGACTAATATGTTGATCATGTATAAAGATGTCTTTACTTGGTGTTATGATGACCTCAAGGATTTCAGGTGTGGGCAATTTCAGCATCATATTTTTTTGAAAACAATTGCAACCCCATTCAAGCAGAAGCTGAGAAATTATAACCCAAAAGTTGTTGAGGTGATCTTTAAGGAGATTGACAAGATGTTGAAGCTAGGATTATTTATCCAATTAATAACTCCACCTAGGTGGCAAATATTATTCCAGTACACAAAAAGAATAGAGAAATAAGAATCTGTGTTGACTTCAAGAATTTTAACCAAACTATTTTAAAAGATAATTATCCCTTACTTATGATGGATCACATATTTCAAATAGTTTTTGGGTCAAAAATTATGTCCATGCTAGATGGATTCTCAAGTTATAATCAGATAAGTGTAGTTGTAATTGATCAACATAAAACTACTTTTACTATACCTTGGGGAACTTTTACATATAACTATATGCCCTTTGGTTTAATTAATATTAGTGCAAATTTTCAATGGGTGATGGACTCATACTTAGAGATCTAAAATATATAATTATTTTCATTTATCTTGATGATCTAACTAATTTTTCAAAAAAAAGAGAAGATCATCTGAAGGATCTAGAGATCATTTTACAAAGGTGTCAGAGTCATGTCATATATCTTAACCCTAAGAAGTTAATTTTTTGTGTAATAGAGGGTAAGTTGTTGGGATACTTAGTTTCAAAGGATGGAATAAATATTGATCTAGAAAAGGTTAAAGTAATACAATAGCTAAGTCTTCCTTCAAATAATACTAGAGTTAAGTCCTTCTTTGGCCAGATCAACTTCCTCAGGAAGTTCATTCCTGATTTTGCTGAAATTACAAAACATATTACGGGGATGATGAGTGAAAATAAGGATTTTTGATGGAATGAGACTGCTAAGAAAGCATTTGAAGATATTAAAGAAGTAATTACATAAACACCTACTCTGGTAAATCTTGATTTTCAAAAAGATTTTATTACTTATTGTTATGCTTCAGAACATATTATGTCTGATATCTTGTTACAAAAGAATGAATTGAATGTAGAAGCCCCAATAGCCTTTATGAGTATTCCTCTCAAAAATCATGAACTTAGGTATTCTTTAACTGAGAAGCAAGCTTTTGCTATGGTAAAGGCTATCAAACAATTCAGATATTACATTTTACACTCTGATTCAGCTGTGTTTATGCCTAGTTCAACTGTAAAAAGCATTCTCACTCAACAAGATATTGGGGTGAACAAAAGAGCAACATGGGTTGCTAAAATTCAAGAATATGACTTGGAGATTAGACCAACCAAATTGGTTATAGGTCAAGGTCTATAAAAATTGATTACTAAAAGTAAAGAAGAAAAACTCCCCATTATCCTATTGGTAGGTTTATAAGATCCATGGTTCCTAAATGTGACACACTATCTTACTTATGGAGACTGTCTTAGTCACCTATCTCCAAAGGAGAAATGGAATCTAAAGTTAAAAGTAGTAAAATATGTCATTTGGGATGATGTTTTATATAAGAAAGGACTAGATGGAACTTTTCTGAGATGCATGGATAAGGAAAAACAACATAAGCTTTTAGAAGTTTTTCATAATGAATCCTAGGGTGGACACTTCTCCTCTTTAGTCATAGCTTTCAAAATCCTTATAAATTTTTATTATTGGTTAGGTATGTTTAAGGATGCATACAGATGGGTAGATAACTATGAAAAATATAAAATGTTTTCAGGAAGGCCACAACTTGTAGTATTACCTCTGAGGCCTATTATTATAGAAAAACCTTTCAAACAATGGTATTTGGACTTTATTGGGCCTCTTTCACCTCTTTCAAGTGCTGGTCATACTCACATTTTAATGACAACAAACTATTTTACAAAATGGGTTGAAGCAATCCTTGTGAAGAGAACCACTTCAGAAGTGGTGTGTAATTTTCTCAAAGAAAATATACTGGTATGTTTTGGTGTCCCTCAAAAACTTTTAGTAGACAATGCCACCAACTTTTCCTCAATTGAGACTACTTATTTTTTCTATGAGCACAGTATATCTCTATCTCACTCATTATATTACTACCCTCAAGGGAACAGATAAGTTGAGTCTAGTAATAAAAATCTGATAACTATCATGAGGAAATTGGTGAGTGAAAATCCCAAAGATTGGCATAAAATATTGTATGAAGTAGTCTACACTGATAGGGTAACCCAAAAAAGAGCAATAGGAATGGTACCTTTTGAGCTAGTTTATGGGATAGGAGCATAGTTATCATTATCTCTTGAATTATCTATGGATAAATTACAAAATGTAATTGAAGATCAATACTTTCAATATTCCTTGGAGAAAAGAGTTATGTACTTAACTAAGATTGAGGAGGAAAGGAATGACTTGATTGATTGAATTACTACTCACCAAGCTAGGGTCAAGAAGATTATTGATTAAAAAACTAGACCTAGAAAGTTCATGGAAGGAGATGAAGTATTTTTATGGGATAGAAGGAGAGAACCTAAAGGAGCACATGGAAAATTTAATTCACTTTGGAAAGGGCCTTTCAAAATTCATCAGGTACTGGGTCCTAATTATTTTAAATTGGAAGGATGGAGTTATTTTACCCCTATCCTATAATGGACAAGATCTTAAGTTGTATCACCTATGAAATAGGTGTCCCCTATTTTGTACATAGCCTTTCTTTCATTGTCACGTGTTGTGTTTTCCTTTCCCATTTTTGGTTTGTCTTGCTTCTTTTCTTTCATCTCTATGTTTCTATTTTTGCACAACTAGAGTTTCTCAGTTCTCTACATTTTTTCCATAAAATGTAGTCCCCAGTCATAGCCAATGTTACCTTTTGAGCTGCCCTTATTCAATTTTTCATGAAATTTCCTTAAACAAGAGTTGACTTATCATTTTCCCCTTATTGATCATATCTTTGTTTATTAAGTTGGCTCTTTATTTTTAAAGTTCACCCACCTATTATCTTTTATGAGTGAAATTTCTAAAGAATTGAACCTTTGAACTTGAACCATATTCAAAAATTTCAATGGTTCAATGGGTTTAATGATTCAATGTTTCTCAAAGTGAACTATTTGTCCCTTTGTGTATTTCAATTATGTCTTTGAACTTTCTAGTTGAACATGAACCCTTTTTCAAGGTTCAAGAGTTCAATGGTTTAATGTTTCACTATTTCAAAGTTTTTTTAAAACTCGTGTGACTATTGGTCAATCTGTGTACTTCATCTCATATCTTTGAACTTTTGGATTGAACCACATTCCAAAAGTTTAATGGTTCAATGGTTCAAGGGTTTAATGACTATACTCTCATTTCACCCCAAGGCTTTCTCTAAGTCAAATTAGTAGGAGATTTAGAGGATAATATATCTAAAAGTCATTATGAAGCAAAAAAAATTAAATTTTCATGAGGTTATGGATAATCATTAGTTGTCAAGGTCGTACATGAAGAATACTTGCCATTAATGCATGTCATAGTTCATGTCTTATCAAGAATTTTTAGCATGTATTATTTTAGTTAATAATTATTTAACCTGATTAATATTTGTATCAAGAGAGAACAAGCCAAATTTAATAAATAAACATATTGGTTGATGTAAATGGGGAACAACATGGAGGTATAAGATTTTTGTTGCCCAATCTCATAGTTATTTTAGATACATTGAAGGTGAGTTCTACTCTTCCTATAAGTTTTCTCCATTTATTAATTGAAAATAAAAATTCTATTGAGTTTTTGACATTATTTAAGGAATTTTGAAGTATTCTTTTTCATTATATCATCTGATCTATAGCTATAAAGTTGGCTTGTCTTGGTTACGAACATGGTTTTGGTCTCATCTTCTATCTCCTTGAATTAGGGGATACCTCTTTGGTTCAATATGACTTAGAAGATTTTAGGGAGAGGGTTAAAAATATTGTACCAAATCTTATGATGAGGAAGATAGTAGAAAGTGGTTTGGTCAAAGTTACAGCCTTCCCTATGGCTGTACAATACCCTAAATTAGTTCTAGATTGCATGAATAGATATGAACCCAAAAATAGGTGCATCAGAACTATATATGGTAATGTGTTACTTCATGTAAATAGACAAACCTTAATGTCTATGATGATAATTCCACCCAAATAAACCTATTATGATCTCAATATTACTTCTTCCTATGGGCATTTCTCATTAAAGAAACTGAATTACAAGAGTGTGATCACAAAGAATTAGTTATTAAAATTCCAAAAAGGGGGTTCAAGACTGCCCAGACCATTGATAAGAAATCACATGATTCAGGAGGTAAAGGATATTATGGTATTATTACATAGGCTAAAGGGTAACTCCTAGGCATATTATTGGGAAGACTGGATATATTTCTTCATCTAGGTGATCTTCCAAGGGGAACAATATTTGGACTAGGCTAAAATTATAGCTGAATGTTTGCATCTAAGTCTCAGTAATTATTTGGAAAGTAAATATTTTTGTATTTCTTCATATATTTTCTATTTCATAGCATCTATGAGATAGTGGTTAGGACTACCTCATGCACCCTTAGTCAAAGACATCAAAATTTATGACTATTATTCACAATTATAGATGCATAATTGCTATGAGAATTACAAGAAGGTTAATGATGTTTTTACTAGAAGAATGACTTATGAACTGGTAGGTAATATAAGTAAGAGAATATATGATGAAGCAATGCAATTGATTAATATCTATGGTAGCTTCTTTATCCAGTTCCCCAAATTTACTTATATCAGAGTTGGGGGTTTTGATGGTGAACCCATGAAGTTGTCCAGGTATATTTTTTATCATTTTGTATTGATAGAAGTCTATAGACAGCTATCCCATGTGGATAAAAGGTTCTCAAGAGGAAGGAAGTTGGTATCTCTTTTCCCATTGAACTTGGACATTATTATTGTCAGTCAGTTTTTGATGCATTTTGAATTCAGAAGTAGATCTTAAAAAATTCAATTTTTAGTACTTCACTACTAGATCCCAATTTGATAGCAAAGGCTTTGTTAGGGATAACTTGGATTTTAAAATAGGGTTTCCACATATCCCTCAAATAGAGGATTATTGAGAAGATTGTTTAGATGAATTTGAGGTCAGAAAGAGACTTTGGTGTAGATTCTCCTTGGGGCAAATAGTCACCCTCAATTTAAATATAAAGATTTCTATAATAGTTGACAATGAAGAACAACTGATTGATCCTCAATTTGAAAAAATAAAATAATTACCTATCTTAGAAATTGATTAGAATAAAGATGAAGAGGATCAAATTAAGGCTAGAACTCTCTCAGTAATAAAGTTAACTGAGAAATGGTTGAGGGAATGTAAGCTAAAAGAAGTTCAAAATAAAGGTTCCCTACAATGTGCGCCAATGGTTAAACCACCATCCTTAATAATATCTCCTAATCAACTTATTGATATCTTTGATGTAGGTACTTACAAGCCTAAAACTAGAAGGGGTCCTATCATCAAAGAATCCAAGAAATTCCTCACAACTATTCTACCCCCTCGTGCCACTAGATCAAAAAGTAAAAGTAAGAGGAAGAAGCAAATTTTTGAGAGAATGGTTATAGACTTGAATTTTGAAGAAGATTCAGGAGAAGTAATAGGTGATAAAGAGTCTAATTCACCAATGGTAGAATAAGTTAGTGCAAAAACAATAGATAGAGGTTGATTTAGAGTCTGCTAACTTGATGATGATTTATGTGCCTTTTGATTAGTTAAATCTTGGTAAAGAAGTCCCAGCCTCTGCACCCAAATGGCTAAAAAGTTTAATCAATGACAAAAGAAAAATAGTCCTATTTTAATTGTCATTGAAGGACATGGTTAACAAGTGCCTAGGGAAGACTCCTAAAATAAGAAGCTAAAAACAACATCCAGGGTAGACGTTGACCCTAACACAAGAAATTAGAGTGTAGAAATAGCCTAGCCAATAAATAATGAGAAATTTTAAGATCCTACAGTTCAAGATTTTATAATTGAAAAGATAGATCTTGAGATTGCATCACATGCCATAGATGTGCATCATCTTGAAGCATCCACCAAAAGGATAATCAACCAAACCTAGAAAGATGAGAAAGATAAAAGGGAGTTGAAATAGACCTTGCAGTTAATGGCAGAGTACAGTGATGCCATTCATAACCCAAATCCACAATTTATTGCCCAACTACCCCTATTTTTTGATCCAAAATTTCTAGTCAATCAAAAGATGTTGGACCAGATACACAAAAACAAAATGGTGTCTAGGGTAGTTGATGATTGGTTGGAT
Organism: Torreya grandis; assembly: GCA_037957365.1. Classification (NCBI taxonomy): domain Eukaryota; kingdom Viridiplantae; phylum Streptophyta; class Pinopsida; order Cupressales; family Taxaceae; genus Torreya; species Torreya grandis. Next base: position 500,809 of record JARHVA010002636.1, read on the forward strand.
GGCATCATCTAGAAAGGTATGAAATACATTCATGAACTGAAGAATATAGATGATCAAACCATAGCTACCATCAATGACTTGAAAACATAGAATGCTTCATAGACAAAAGATAAAGGTAAATAGATGAATGTGATGAAACAAATTGATGAAGTATATAAGTATGGGATAGAAAAAAATGTATCAAAAATGAATTTGACATGTCTGAATAAGGATATGCTTTATGTAAGTAAGAAAAACATCGAATGGAGGAATTCAGTATCATGATAAGGGTGAATTGAACTCACAAAGATGATCAAAGAAATAATTGAATTCACTTAGTTATTACAACATGATCTACAGTGGATTGATGTAAAATACATAAAGGATGATGGAGAACTAGAAAAAGATGTTGATACGGTGATTCAATCCTTTTGGGAAAAATTCAAATTCATTAAATAAAGTGACAATTTATTAACCAAAAATTTATCTCAAATTTCAAAGGTGGAGTCACTTCTTTATGTTTGCATCAACACACTCCCAGAGCACACAGAGAAGATGGGGAAATTTTAGAGGGAGAAAGACATCTGGAAGGCAAGAATGAAACACATCAACATCCCTAATTTCTCAAAAATATAGGAATTTGTTATAGCATCTCAAGAGTGGAAAGTGTAACTTATATCCTTGGCTGAACAAAACAAATCCAAAGATTCTAATCCATCTCCCCAATTTTAATCTTACTTCCATAATCTTTTATTCAATTATTCAATTAGTTTTCTATTTAAAACTTGGTTTTTAAGTGAGTTTGTAAAAACTAAAATCCCATATGGGTCAAAGTTACTTTAACTTTGGGTTTAATCTAAAAGATCAGGTAATTAGGGAAACTATATATATGTGTTTTGGTTAGTTGAAAGGAGAGATATATTATTTTTTTTTAAAAGAAAGGAAATAAGAGGGTTTTAGAGCTAGGATTACCATTTTCACAATAAATATGATGTTTATCTAAAATATTTGTCATCTATGAATGAAAAGGAGAAACAATTAATGCATACTTAGATCTTTGTGTTTGAGTTTTTGAAATTATATTTTTTGTGTGAGATCTTCTTTCACATGGTAATTGCTCTTTTATTGGACATCACATTGTATGTGTTTTATTTTTTTATTGGTTCAGTAATTTACATGTTTATATATGGTTATTATTAAAGATGGAGTTTGTGTATTATATTACCAAATGATGTTATAAAATATTGCATTCATAACATGATGATGTATGGATATTAGTTTGCCTTTAATCACTTTCTAGTTAAAAGTGTATCTAAATATTTAGAATAATGTGAATTCATTGAAGATATTAAAGGGAGTTATACCTTAATTTAGAGGGGAACTATTCCTAATATTTTACCCATTTATTGATTGATTTATTTATTCTTGAAAGAAAAGGGTATAGAGTTAAAAGAAATTAGGATAAATCTATTAGCCAACACCTTATAAGGGTAGATGGTGACATTGTAAGGTCAGATTGGGGCTCTATAGGGCCAATTTGTAGCACTACAAGGCTAGGTTATTGTTTTTTAGGGTCAGGTGAGTGTAGTGATAGTAGAGATAGATAGTCTAAGAGTTAGCAGGCCTGGCTGCTCCTCCTCCACCACCATAGGGACCAGTACAGGCTAGGCCATCATCAGGTGCTATGGGACCTCCACATATTGTATCTATGGTGAGATATTTGACTAACCTAAATGAGATTGCCTATTATGAGAGGGCAATTAGAGATTTTTTATAGATTTAGAGATATTCAATGTTTAGAGAGCATGAGAGGTCTATGTAATGTACTATGGCTTCTAGCTCACATAGACATAGACAGGTGGAGAGTAGTGATGATACTACTTCCTCATGACCATATAAAGAGCCTTAAGGAGCCTGAGTATCATATTTTACCAGTTTTAAGTATATATGTTATATGTATACTGGCTTGTGAGCTAAAGATGTGAGATGTATATTTTGAGATATATATATATATATATATATATATATATATATATATATACTATGATGATGATTTAATTATGAACATGTACTTGGATCACATATTATATATACATGGGATGTTCATTTATTGTTATATTGAGATGTGTTTATTGTGATTATGATGATGATATGGATGATGATTATTTTATGCTATGTTAATTTGATGTTAATGTTGATCATGTTAGTTGAGTTATACTAGTTTTTCCCATATATGTGATGGTATATGCATAGTTGGTTGGTTAGTTTCATCTTAGCATTTTTCCATATTTCATGATGGTGTATGCTTAAAATGAATAAATTGGTTATGTTAGTTTATTTCAGCATTTTTCCATATTTGTGATGTTGTATGTGTAAAATAAATTGAGTAGGCTTTGTTAGTGTTGGTATGACATTTTCTTCATCTCAAATAGAGATATTGACATGTGATGTGGATGGGAAAATAAAGAGGCAAAATGCTCGTGCATTGGCAAAGATCATAATTTATAACATAAATAAGATTAGGAAAATGAGCCTCTTTCATGCCTTATATATTTGAACCATTATGTTTTTTAGAGAAGATTTGTGTTTACCTTATATTAAGTGAGCTTCACAATCCATTAAAAGAGTATGAGGGAAAAAAGGGTAAAATGAGGGAAAATGTTTGGGTAGCATAACCTACAAAGTAGAGATGATATACCCCTATTTTGGGTGACCTAAGAGTTAATATAGGCAAGTCCATGATGTCAAGCATTTTTTTTGTGGTATAAGCTGATTAATACGGGAAGCCTATAATGGGATTTTTTAGCCTACAAAGCTATGAGAAGCCTTTTTCATTTTTTTTTCCCTTTGAGAACAAATCTTGGCTACTTATCCTTCAAGGGAGTAGTCTAAGCATTTATTTATTTTTAAATAAATTTCCTTTAGGAAAGCAGTCTATTGATATTAGAAAAGGGAAGTTACGTAGCTATCCTTCAAGGGATCAGTCTACGTTGAGAAGTATGACCTAAGACTTTATAAATTTTTCAAATATCCCATTTATTTTATTTTTTATTTTTTATTTTTTATAGTCATGGACAAGACTATCGAGTCTTAGGAGTTTTCTACTTTGAGGGAAAAACCTTACCACTGTGTAAGTTAACTAAGTGTATAGGACTAAGGGTGAAGAGGAAGGGAAATGAATGTAATAGGGATTCTCAAGTGATTAGCTCAAGCTAAACACGAGGTAAATCAACACTTGTTTAACAAAATAATGGTTGTAGGTGTAAGACATTTAAAGGCTTGGGTTTTGGTCTTCCTTCAAGAGAAGATAAGTGATAAGTTCTTGAGCCATACTTGTGAGTTATGATATAAGGTCCAAGCCAATTAGGAGCAAACTTACCCCGTTTGATTTTTCTTATGTTTGTCATGTGTTGATTTTCTTTTAAAACAAGATTTCCTGTATTGAAATCTCACTCTTTGATGTTTTTGTTATAAGCACATTTGATACACTCTTGATAGATTTGGAGGTGGTTGAGGGTTATGTGATAATGCTCATCAAGAAATTCAAGTTGAGCCAAATTTTCTTGGTGAAAGTCATCATTAGTAAGTATGTTTTTCAGAGAAATATGAAGAGAAGGATTTTGGACCTCAAAAGGAAAAACAACCTCCATCCCATAGACCAATGAAAAAGGTGTAGCACCCATAGGGGTTTTAATTCTAGTGTGGTAAGCTCATAAAGCAAAAATAATGTGTGGGTGCCAATCCTTTCCCATATTGTTAACTACCTTCATTAGAATTTTGGTCAATGTTTTATTAGAAGATTCTGCTTATCCATTAGCTTGTGGATAGTATGGTGATGAGAAGCTTAATTTTATTCCAAATGTATCACAAAGACTTTGAATAATCTTGTTTTTGAAAGACTTACCATTATCTGTTATAATATTATGAGGGACACCAAAATGATAGATGATGTGATGGTTGATGGATTCAACAATATTTTTAGCTTTAATGGAGATGAGAGGGATGGCCTTGACCCACTTGGTGAATTATTCAATGGTAGTAATGATAGAATGATGATGGAGGGATGAATGAGGGTTAATATCTTTAATTAGATCTAAGCCCCATTGAGAGAAGGGACAAAAATCTTTGGTGACTTGTAATGCATGACTAGGATTGTGAAGGAGGTTAGCATATTATTGACACTTGACACAATGTTTAATATAATTAACACAATATTGATGAAGTATGGGCCAATAATAGCCAAGTTGGAGAATACGTTTAGAAATTATGTGACCATTAAAATGCCCACCACAAATCCCATCATGGACTTCCTTAATAGTGAAGGAAGTCTCAGTACTAGTGAGGAATCTAAGGAGAAGACCATCAAAACCTCACTTGTAGAGAAGTCCCCCTAGTATAGTGTAATGAGTGGCACATTTTCTAAAGGTATATTTCCCATTATTAGAGATATTAGAAGGGGTGATAAATAAGGAAAGATAATCCATGAGTTATTTGTACCATAAGTCATGTAGGTTAGCTATTACATTTTCAACAAAGAGGATGTTAGCTGAGACATAAGAGGGTAATGTTAAGTGATGCACTATGACATAGATTATTGAAGAGGAGGATGAAGAGGGTATGTGTGAAGTAAGTGAATCCATTGTATCAAAAAACTTATTTGTAGGTCAAGGAATAGTTTGCAAGAGATAGGAGTCAAATGATCCCAATAACATGTCTACATGATGTTTATACTACTATAGAATTTCATTTTTGTATAGGTAGGAACCATTACCTTGTTTAACCACTAGTTGAGAATCACCAAAAATGGTTATGGATTTGATACCTAAGAAGAGAGCTATTTGAAGTCTTAGAATCAAAGCCTCATATGTGGTCATATTATTAGTGCACTCAAAATCTAGTTTAAATGACAAAGGCATAAACTCACCATCTAGAGGAATAAGAATGACCCCCACACCTCCATTGTGTTGACATTTATATCTATCAAAGAACATCATCATTTGATAGGAGATGTCATCAATGGAGAGCATTGTAATAGATTCATCAGGGAATTTGAGGTTTGAAGGTTGATTGTTAGGTAAAAGTGTAGCAACTAACTGGTCAGTGATTATTTCTCTTTAAAATATTTTTTTTGAATGAACTCTAAGTCAAATTCAGTAAGAAGAATGAGCCACCGAGCTACACATTGGTTGTGATATGGTTTGGAATGCATGTATTTGAGGGGATCAGTATAAGTGACCACATAGGTTTTTTAATTTAGGATATAATGTAAAAGATTAGAGGTGGAAACGACCAATGCAAGGCATTTTTTTTAGTATGGGTATATCAATTCTCATAATCAATAAGTGTGAAGCTTATGTAATAAACCACCTTCTCTCAATGTTGGTTATCTCAATGTACAATCATAACACCTAGAGAATGGTCTATTATGGAGATGTATAGGTAGAAAAGATGATTTTCCTTAGGTGGAATAAGAACTTGTGGGGAAAGGAGGTATTGTTTAAGTGCATCAAAATCCTCCTAGCAATCTATATTCCAATGAAAGGAGACATCCTTTTTTAGGAGATGGTGAAAGGGTTGGCAACAATCTAACAACTAGTAAATAAAGTGGTAAATTGACTAAAGTTTGCCTTGTAGGCTATGAAGTTGTTTGATATTAGTACATGGAGACATCTCTAGGATTACTCTAACCTTAGTAGGATTGACCTTGATACCATAGATATAAATGATAAAACTTAAGAGCTTACCGAAAAGAACACCAAAAACACAATTTTTGGGGTTTAGTCAAATGTTATATTGGAGGAGATGAGAAAATATAATTTTTAGAGTTGTCAAGTGATCTTGGTGAAGTTTAGACTTGATGAGTAAGTCATCCATGTAATCTTCCATAATTTTGTGTAGGAGATCATGAAAAATGTAGGTCATGGTGCATTGGTAGGTTGCACCAGCGTTCTTCAAGATAAAAGGCATGACCTGATAATAGAAAGTCCCCCATGGGGTAATAAAGGTTTTCTTGTGTTGATCCTCAAGAGCAACTAAGATTTTATTATATCTATAGAATCCATCCATAAGTGATAGTATCTCATGGCCAGCCATCAAATTAACAAGTTGGTCAATGCTTGTCAATAAGAAGTCATCTTTTGGACAAGTAAGGTTTAAATCATGATAGTTAGTGCAAATGCAGATTCCATCAATCACTTTTATGATAGGAATAATATTGGAAATCCATTATGGGTAGTTGATGGGCTGGATAAAGTTAACATAAAGGAGGACTTAGAGCTCTTCTTTAATAAGGAGAGCAAAATGAGGATGCACCTTGTGAAGCTTTTGCTTAAAAAGTTTAGCATCTTGATTGGTGACAATGTTATGGGTGATGATAGAGGGATCAATACCAGGCATGTCATTGTAATACCAAGCAAAGGCTTTGTTATGGTCATTAAGAAACATTCCATAATTAGCTTGCTCAGAGTAATGTAAAGACTAACCAGTCTTCAGGATGTAAGGGTTATCTGGAGAGGGTAGGTTATTGTCAATGGTCAATTAATCTAACATAGCTTATGTTTTGGATGGGATTGATTGTTGGATATAGGAATCATCTGCACCCATGTAGGTGAGGATTGCATAATCATATTGACATTGGATAGTGCTAATAATAGGAGAGTCGTCATTAATTATTTTAAAATAAACAAGAGGAAGGGACCTTTTTTCCTTACCCTGATGATAGGTGAGAGGCCCCAAATGGATGGCATTTATTAAAAAAATAAGGAGGTATAGATACCTATGATTTGATAGGTGATGGTGGAGAAGAAGGTAGAGAAGGAGAGACTGGTTCTTTGATAATTGGTACATGAGAATTTTTAATGAGTTTAGTTGGTTTGTCATATCCCACTCCATGCCTCTTTTTGGCATTTTCAATGGTGTTTCTAGTAGGATATTCAATAGGCATATGGATGCCTTATTTGTAATGACCCAAACTAAATCCTTTCCAATCACACCTATAGAGACAAGTATGAGTGAATCTAGGGTTACTCAGGAATGAGAAGCCATAGGTAAATGGTTGTGGCAAAGAAGATGGATTATTGATAGTGGGAGCTTGATCAATTCCCCCATATGTGAAATTGGTTTGAAGGTTAAGGGTCCCATAAGGGATGACCATCCCAATATGGGGATCATAATTTGGGTGCATGTGAAGGCTTCCATACTCTTGTGGAGTATAGAACATGTCAAGCATCAATAAATGATATTCACCGAGTGATAAATGTTGAAATGTCTCTTCCATGGGATCCTTGTTAGGAATTTGTGTTATCAGTATATGAGTAACTATGGGAGTGGAGCTTGTAGAAGATTTAGAATTCTCATGTGGAGAAGATGATGTTTTCAATGGGATGAGAACATCATTAGGACTAAATATCATGTTGCATGTTTTAAATGGAGGTGGGTTAGTAGGTATGACATGCACTTGTCCATCATGTTCAAACTTGACACAATAGTGCAAAGTTGAGGGTACACATGCCACATCATGTATCCAAGGTCATCTACATAGTATGTTATATTATAAATCTACTTCTAGAACATAAAAGAGCTTGGGAATAGTACATGGACCTACATGAATATGTAAGACAAGAGTACCCATCGTAGTTGTTGTAGTATCATTAAAGGAGTGGAGTACCACATTGGATTGAAACATGAAATTGTTGGGAAGGGCTATCTATTTGTAGGCATGGGTGGAAATAATATTAATACTATCTCCCTCATTAATCATAACTCTCTTGACATAATTTTGATCAATATATACGATAATAAAAAGGGTAGAATCTTGATCTTTAGGGTGTTAAAGTGGAATATCTGAATCACTAAAATAAATTACAGAGATAGAATTAAGGGAGCTAGCCAAAGTTGTAAGAGATTAGGGATCATCTGATTGTACCTTAATATCTCATAAAGCACTAATAAAAGCTTGATGGTGTTGGGATGAATTTTGGATTTAACTCATACAAAGACATTTTCATAGGATTTTGGTGAAGTTGTTTCACCATTGACCTTTGAATAACATCTAAAGATGTTGTTTTAGGAACACCCAAGATGGAAATCTTAAAATTAGGAGGTGGAGTGTCTTTGGAAAAAGGATGAGCCCAAGGATCAATGACCTTTTCCTTAGCTTTATCTTTTTGCTTTTGTGATCATGTGGTCACATGAACTATGTTGATCTGAAATGTCAGTGAAGAAGTTGGTAAAAGGGTTATGTCAACATCTTTAAGTTTGAATTTAGGTGAAATAGTAGGAGACACTATGTATACCAAAGGTGGAATAACAAGAAGGTTAATAAGAGTATCATCAAAGAGAGTGTCGACATTGAAGTGTTGCTAAATAATAATTGTGAGGGCTTTTTAACTCTCAGTATCATGTCTAGGTGAATGATGATATAAACACACTTATGTATCATCAAACCAATATGGCTTCATTCCAAGAGGACTATAAGGATTAATGGTAGGAAGAGTTATTATGGAATATTTCAATAACTAACATAAAAAGATATTTTAGAGCCTACAAGTGGGCTCACACTTGTTATGCTAATAGGAGTGGACATTTTCTTGTGTTTCGATGCTGAAAAGGTAATTTTACATGATGTTTTGTTTGGTGACAGTGGACTTATGTGTTTTTATATTAATTTATTAGTGTTATATGTGAGAGGCCTACCAGATGGCAAAGGCAAGAGTGGAGGTAACATAACATTTTATTTTTCTTGGTTAGGAAATATTCAAACTTAGGTAGAGGGATGTGGCCCCAAAATGAATGGTAAAGTTTAGGGTTGAAGAAGGGATCAGTGAGATCTAAGGGGATTACCATTTTTTTATTTATGTCATGAAAGTATAACTTGTGATTGAGGAGTTAAATCTAATTTCACCTCTGGATGAATTAAATTAGAAATGGGGCATATGCCTAAGGACTTGATCTGCTTTAATGAGGTAGATTCCTATGAGGGTAAGGGTTTTGACATATATGGATAAAATTCAAGTGATTTTGGTGAAGAAGATCTAGCTTTGTCAAATCCCTTGGGATAAAGGGTAGTAAGGGGATTGGTGGTAAAGGTCGACATTCATTATGTTGGATAAGGATTTTTAAGCTGGTCTCAAAATGCCACATGGTCTAGCTTCATGGAGTTAGGAAATTCTAGACTTTTCACCAAACACGATAAGGGTTTAGATCAAGTTGATGTAGGCCTTATATTTGTGTCTTTAGAAGTATGATGTTCTTTAGAAAGGGGGAAATTATTAGGTTTTGCTACTTTGGGCCAAAGATGCGAAAGAACTACAATAGGGTCCTCTTCGACAAATATGGGAGAAGAGACATGATCTTCCATGGGTGGAGGGGAAGTAAATGAAGAAGGTTCATAAAGAGAGTAAAGAATAGGTATTATAGATTTCTTAACATTTGGGTGAGGCATGGGTAAATTATGATCCTCCATAGGTAAAGGAAGGGGTAAAAGTGGTACAGTTGGAGTAAGCACAATAGGTCTATCAACTATTATGGGAGTAGATAATATTGACTCCTCCAAGTGCAAAGGTGGAGTGGGTGGGGTAATCCTCTCTATAGGTGGAGGATAAGTAGGAAAATAAGGTTATTCAAGAGGATATAGTGCATGAATGATGTTCCCTTCAACATGTGGTTGGGGAACAGGTAAGGTGTGGCCTTTAAGTGGTAAGAAGATAGGTAATATTGGTGTAAATAGAATTGGCATTACAAGCTCCTTAGGTGGAAAAATAATTGGTAAAGGAGGCTCTTCCTCTTGAGGTATTGGAATGGGTGAAATAGGATCTTCTACTTGAGGAGGAAAAATGGTCAAAATAAATGCTACTGAATAAAGGGGAGGGGTCGATGAAATAGATGTCTCCTATTGAGGGGAAGATTGAACTAGAGGTAAAGGAAAGACCATATTAACTGTATGGATATTATTATCACTTGAGTTAGTTATGGATTGGATAGTATTTTGATTTAGTGAATGGTTAGGAAAAGGGTGTTTGAACACATCCATGATTTGATTAGGGGGTGTATTAGGATTATCTAAGATGAGATCACCTCTATCAAGCATGTCTTGAACAATATTCTTAAGTGTCTTATAGTGATTAGAATTGTGGCCTTTGACATGATGGTAGCCACAAAATTCATCTTCCTTATACTAAGTGGGGATAGGATGGGAAGGGTTAAAGTGTATAGGAGGTTTGATCTGAGGAAGCGTTATGACACCTTGTTGAAATAGTTTCTCCAAGACAAATGTATATGACTCCTTAATGGGAGTGTATTATCTTTGTTTATACCATTTTTGGAATTACTTAGTCATATTTTGAGAAGTTAAGGAATTTGATTAGTTTATGGTTGTGAAAGAGGCTGACTTAATGACCACCACATTGGTAGAGCCTTTAGCCTTTTGGTTACAGGGATAATTTTTAAAAGAAAGAGGAGTCATTTGAATTAGAATTAGGATTCTTACTATGCAACTTGAATTTGCCTTCATTTATAGTATGAACCTCAAGTTTTTGTGCCATTGTAAAGGCCTCATCAAATGTGTGGAAAGTTTGTACCTAGAATGTGGAGGAGATGTGCTTAGCACATGCCCTTGAGAAGAGCTCAATAAGCTCAAGTTGGGGTAAGGAGAAGGAGATTTGATTGATCAAGCTTATCTAATGAGTGATAAAATCTGTAATAGACTCATCATCAAATTATCTAATAGAATAAAGGTCTGTTATAGAAACCATTTTAGAAATGTTAATAGAGAAACAATCTAGGAATACTTGTGCAAGCTGGGTAAATGAGAAAAGGGAGTGTTGAGGTATAAAACTATACCAATCTAAGGAAGCACTTGAAAGAGACATAGGAAAAGTGTGAAGTAGTAATGCATCATCATGCCCTATTAAATAACAAGCATGTTTAAATGCTTGAAAGTGTTGTTGTGGGTCATCTTTACTTTGTAAATGAGTAAATTTAGGGAAATTCCATTGGCTTAGATAAGGGTGAATAGGCATAGAAGGATGGATTGGCTCATTATATATTTTATCATAAGATAATACATTTTTTGAACTACAAATGGATGTCTCTAGATTAGACATCTTGTCCATCAGCATCTTAATGAGGTCTAGATGGGGATTAGTTTGGGGAATATCTCCTAAGTTATAGGAAAGATGATAGGAATTAGAGAGAGTATATGACATAGCTTGTTGAGTTTGTGTTGGAGAAACATACGGATAATGAGTCATAGGTTGGGGTATAAAAAGAAAAGGGGCTTGTCCCATTGAGTTGGAGACTATGCCTTGGTTGGTTGTTGTTATTACAAGTTGGATTATTGGAATGGTTAGACTAGATGAAGGGTGAGTCATAACTTGAGTAATTATAGGCATGAGGGTAGATGGAATAGGTACCACTAAATTTTGGAATGGGGTGTGACTTGACTAAACTGGTTGTGGTTGTGAAAGTAGGGAAGTTACACTAGAGTTTAGGTGCGATTGGGCTATTAGAGATGCTACACTTTGAACATTATTTATAGTTAGGTTACTCATCAAAGTGGTGGTTTGGATAACCAGGGGGAAAATAATAGAGGCAACTAAAATTGAGGTTGTCTCTATTAGAGAAGTTGGCATACCATAAATTGGGTCACCTGAAGAATTATGGGTTTAGCTCATAGCAAGGTAATGCTAAAGGGATACCACATTATGATCAAGAAATTTAACAAAATCTTGATCTCTCTTAGGCATGATGGGAATTTGGTTAGCGTTGGGAATATGCTCTATATTTGAAGTATGCTTCATGACATAATCGAAAGTGATAGAGGAAGGTGGAAGTGGTTGTTAGCTTGTGCGATCATTAAGAATTTTGGCTTGAGCTCATGTTAATACCATGCAAGAGGAAGTTTAAATAGTCTTACTACCTTGTATTTTTAAAATAATAAGGAAAAACCAAATTTGAGTACGGGTAATAGGGTTATTTTAGCTTGTTATTTTGAGCTGATAAAATTACATAGTCATTGACATTAGTCACTTGACCGATGTTGGTAGAAAAGGTTTGATGATGTCAATGGTTTAACCAATATCAATAGGTAAAATATGCCAATGCTGGTAGGGTTAATTGATGTTGATCACTATGATATCTTGGGAGATGGAAAATTTGCTATTTTAAGGAACTAGAAGTTGAAACTAGGTAAACCATTAGACGTAAGAGGTCTATGTAAAAAGGAAGAACACTCAAAAAAACTAAGATAATAGGTTATACAAACTAAGTATTAAAAATAGTATTGATTTTGGAATCAATAGAAAAACATCCTTACCAACTCCAAAATATAGAAGGCAATAGAAAAGCAAAAAAAGAACATACAGCTAGCAATTATTAAGTCCTAAAGATTAATTTTTAGTCGCATGTTGGCTTATGCCTTAATCAGATAGTGAGAAGATAATTTGGCTATCAAAGGTACTAAAAAGAAATCTAGAGCTAGTTTTAGGTTAGTTTTAGTGGTTAAGAGGAAATCTATGTTAGACTAGGTACATGGTTTGTTATAGGATCTTGTTCTTTGCACTTCACAAACCTAGAGCTGAGTTAGGCAACTTAGCCAAAATATACCTTATATCTAGAGATTATACTCCACCATAGAACAAAGTGGGTTCTCACCTCGGTGGTGAAATCCAAGTAGGATAGTCGGGCAGGGTAAGGTGATCCACTAGGTGATGAAATCCTAATGGGCCTTTTCTCAGGTGAGTTTAGATTTTTGTTTATGTTAATGTGATTTGATTGTGTAACATAGGTGCACTAGAATTTATTCAAAATGCTTGTAATTAACTAGGTGAGTTATATGCAACAAGCAAACTATGAAATGTAGTAAGTTTTAAACCCAAATCTAAAATGTTTAGATTTGAATGAAAATAGAGATGAAATAAGAATAGAGTATGAATTTCACTATCCTAATTTGCATGCAAGAAAAATTAAAGAAGAGATTATCTCTTTTTTTTACTTGTAAATGAAAATGACAAATTGTTTTTAGAGGCAAAGAGAAAAGAAGGAAAATTTTAGTTTAATTATTTTTAAATAGAAAATAAGATATTAAATTTTTTGTTTTAAGAGAAAAGAGGAGGAAGTGCAATAAATGAAGTTTTCACTATAATTAACCTATATGAATGTTTAAAACAAGAAATGAACCCAAGGAAAACTCCAAGGTCCCACCAAGCATGCCAAAAATGTTTTTCTAAATTTTATCTATTTTAAGTCTAAAGGAAAATAGAAAGAAGGATGGGGACAAGTGATTAGAATGAACCTAGATTTGGTTTACATGCCATATCTAGACATTGTGAGAACTCCTCTTTGGCTAGGTAGGACTACCTACAAGTAAGAAAGCACTACCACAAGATGTTTGTTAGTAGTTAAATGAGTGGGCTACCAATCTATGCAGTTGTTCTAGGAAGTGTGAAACTTCCTTAAAGATGATAGTCTACTTTTGAGAGACAAAATAATAATAAATAACTAAAAGAGAGGTAAAGAGAGAGTGAAAGAGAGATAATATTACCGTTATTAATAACCCATAAGTAGTAGAGAGTGATAAGGTGCAAGTGATGTACTATGTTTATATTTTAGAAGTTGTTTGGGTAGGTTTTGAAGAGGTTAGGGAATCCACAGTCACCAACATCGATGGGGGAGTGACAAATATTAGTTATACTATAGAGGTTGGTAGTGAGGTGACTAATGTTAGTTAGGGTATTGAGGTTGATAGGGGAAATAATTAACTTGGAGCTTACAAAAGGCTTTTTTGGGTCTAGGAAATGGTTTGGATCAAGTTTGGGAGGTTGGGAGAGTTATGAGAGAGATATTATGGCTTAGATAGATCTAGTCAAAGGCTTAGTGTGTCAATTTAAGGGAAAATAAGTGAGGAAGTTTTGTAACTCCCTCATAGGGGTTCAGTCAAAAGTGTGTAAAGCAATGCATAATAGATATAAATAAATAGAAAAATAAATGTTTAAAATACCTACAAGATAAGTGATGTACTTAGCTGAGGTTACAGAATGATATATGCTAGATTGATGATCCCTAGTAGGGAGTCCAAACCTAAATGGAATAGAGAGAACAAGCAGGTGATGTTGGTCCTCAAGAGCTCAGTTACTGATCATGATTGACTTACATAAGATGACAGTAAGCTAGGATGTCAAAAATAGAATTCTAAGAGCTTGAATGCAAGTAAGAATCATTTTTCTTAATTTTTTCTAACCTAAACTTTTAGTTGAAGTTTGGCTTATATTATTGACATTGGTGATCTCATCAATGTCAGCAGCCCTAAAATAGTTAAACCTTACTATTTTTGGCCTATTTTCTATTATTGTTCATGCCAAGTGTGACACCCATTATAAAATGATAAAAATAAGAGGTTAGGAAGGAGGTAGTTGATTAGGAATTTAGTTTGGAAGTGAGAATAAGTTTATGGTAGTTAGGATGAGATGACCAAGTTTTGAGGTGACTCATCAGGTAAGAATTAGTCATAGGGTGAGGTGGCTAGGTAAGGTAGAAATAAGGGTTTTTAATTAATTTAATTAAGTATTTTAAATTAATTAAATGTGTGAGGGGTAAAAGTATGGGTTAGGGAGATTAATTATTATTATTTAAATGGGCTAAAGGCGGGGTTTGACATAGGGAGTTGCACACGTGTGTGTGACATAATTTTGGTGTCTAAACCAAGAGAATAAATTTGACATTATGGAATAATTTCAAAATATGCCTACACAAATTTCCATTTTAGATTTGTTGATTACATCAACAATCCATAAGGATATTTTAAGTGAGTTCCTTAGTTAATCCATTATTTCTAGTGACATATCCGCTGACAAATTCCAAGATTTGGTTGGACACCTAGCTCTAGCCTAATAAGTCACTTTTAATGAAAGTGATATACCATCCATTATCTCACTTCATAATAATCCCTTGGACATTGAAGTTTGAATAAAGTAACACAAGGTGAAACATGTCCTTATAAATAATGGATCAAGTTTTAAAATAGTGTCTCTGAAGCTCATCAAGCTTATCAAGTACACCGTGATATATCTTGAAGTAGAGACCATAACCATGAAATCCTATGGCAATAAATAACAAGAATCATAAGGTACCATCTATTTACCAGTTATACTTGGGCCCTTGACCCATGATACACTTTTCCATGTATCAAATCTTGATTTATTTTACAATATGATTTTGGGTAGACCTTAGTTACATGCAATTCATGTAATCCCATTCATGTTGCACCAATGTATCAATTTCTCACATTCAAGGATGAAAGTTTTTATATCAGGAGATTTTCATCCATATGAGCACTATAAGCACCTAGAGGCCGAGTTAAAGAGTTATAACTATCATTTCAGCATGAATCTAGTAGTCAAGTAAGATAAGTGATAAAGAAATACTCTTTGATTTTATAAAGGATAACTGCATTGATCCTAATACCCTTGATTTCCTTTCCCACATGCCACCTCCTGAGATATTCAACCATTATACCATCTCATCTAGTAGCCATAGAGAGTATTTAACCCATGATACCTTTCATATTACAAACCTTCCATAGAACCCAAAGTCCTTTGGAAAACCTAAGGCCAAGCCACTTCATCCAGAATGGCAATAAAATGTCAAAGGTAAAGGACCTATCACATATATACTAGTATCTAGCTTAAAATAGGACCCTCTTGATGGAAATGAATCATGGTCGTATAATGACAAGAAAGTCAATTGTTACAAAATTTTAAAGTATCTGATTCCTAATAAGATCATGAAGAATCAAGACTATGAAGGAAGAGGCCTTAAACCAAATCAATAGGGAACACTTGGGTTAATTTCCATGACTAAATACAAAGGGCCCTATGGACTTGGATTTAAACCACCTGGGGGTGACCCCATATACCTTACTCATGTTCCATCACCATCGACTAGTGATGAGGATGTCAGTAGCAAAGCAGAGTCTGATCATAGCCTTTTTGATGACCTTTCTAAAACTACTTATTTAACCCTCAATTTATTTGCACCCATAAATTGGTCATTTGTCACAACCCACTACCATTATATTATCTCGAATTGATAGACTAGGACCAACAAGAGTCTAATGTGATGATTGATGAGTTTTAAAATGATGAGGCTTTCTATGATTTTCTCAACCATAGATACAATGTTCTGTTATGGGACCATAAGTTAGGATTCTCAATCAAGTTAGATCTTGAAGCCTATTTTGGAGAGTAGATGATCACCCTTAGCCAAAGGTAAATATGTAAAACATTTAGGTTTGAAAGTGTAAACCCCTTTGAGTCTAAGTTTAATAAATAAAAAGGCCAATCTAGTGGTTAAAACTTGTTTCAAGCACCATTATATGGGGGTGTTCAACCTTCTTCAACCACAGCTCAGGAAACCACCAATGATAAACTTGTCTATGAGTCTAAGTTTAGTTTTGAAGAACAATAAACTTTTAATTAAATCATCCAAGAGTTTCCAATAGTTTTTGTTACATGGCCAAAACTTCAATTAGGGTACTTTGATTCATCATGCCTAGGGGAATATAGTCACATGAAAGCTACACCATGATAATTTTTAGTGTTGTCTTGACCTATGGACCCTTAACTAATTCTTCATCTAGTGGACCACCTAGTCTGCTAGAAATCTTTTACAACTTCATCATGTTAAATACTCCCTCCTTAAACACATCACTTAAATCATGACCTTTTTACCCATTTGCTTGTGGCCTATCAATTGTCACTAATTAGGGTAACCATCAATGGTTGACCCTAACCATCAATGGTTAGGGTCATAAAACTTGCCTTAAGCTTTTAAAGCAGCTCCACTTTATTCGAGATAAAAATTCTCTAGAATGGAAACTTGCTTTAAAACCAACTTTTAAAGATAAATGAAAATAGGAAACTTCATCCCCTCCCAACATAGCAACATTCCCTCAATATTACCTCTCCTTTGAAGTTTTGTGTTATAAATACAGGGATCTTGGGAGAGTTAAGGATCTAGAAATTTTCATCCAGTTTCTCTTATTTTCTTTGTGCAGGCATCCAAGATCTCAAAGATCTATCCACATGAATTTTGAAGGTAGGATTACTATTATGCTATTCAAATTTATTTAATTTCAACTATCATCCACTTAATATCATACAAGTAACTTTCTTTTGTTTTTGGTGTTTTCACCCTTTATCACAATTTGTTGTCTTGATCTATTCACCTGTACACCCATACATACCCTCAAAATCCCTACTTCAGCCTTTTCCTAATCAGCCACGTCCCCTTACTTCCCTTTCATTCATTCACCCATTATCCCATAGGTAACAATAAATAGTTACTATAACCATCACCAATTAAAAAAACTATCACTGGTCACATAACTATTGTTGGTCAAGACAACTGTCACCGATCACCTTGACTGTCATTGATCACTATTAGAAAAAAATAATAGTTTGTTATTTTAATCTTCCTTACACAATACTAAACCTTCTTTTGGATTCTAAACTATCTAAATACCTTACCCAGACCCTCTAGACCTGACCTTGGTATATTTGTGCATCATGCCATATCTTCTATCAAATAGGTACATTATTTATTTTCTTTCATATTTATTTCCTTATCCTTTAAATGTAAGTATATTTCTTATATCATTTTTGACTAAATTGTCTTATAAGTGGATTGATAGCCTCCTATAAATCCTTGTGCTTCTTGGATCTAGCATACGCTAGGAAATCCACTCAACCTACCATCTAACAAATTTTCTTCTAGTCTTCTTGTGATTTGTAGGTTATCCTCCCTAACAAAAAAGGATTCCTCACATTCATCTGCATCAACACATGCATTATACCAATTATTCATCTACACACCTTAATAATTGCTTTCATTTATCTACTTTCAACACTAATAAATGAAGGAAATTAATTGAAACATTTTGACATGCTTGGTGGGACACTAGTTCCCTTTCTTCCTTAATTGTTTGCTCATCGAACAAAATTATTTATTTTTGGGCTTAAAAATCAACCATTTGCATTCATTTATTGATTACTAATTTTAGTTCACCTAGTAACTTAGGAGGCAAATTAATCTTATCGTATCATTCACACTTGTTATCACACACAAAACTGAACCACAAAATAATTTGCACATCAAAACAATATTTGAGATAAGGATCAAATGGGATTTCATCACCTAGTGGCAACCTTACCCCCTCCCAACTATCCCACTTGATTTCACCACCAAGGGGAGAGCCAACTTAGCTCTCTAGTTGAGTATAAACTTTGGACTTAGTATATACTAGGCTAAGCACCCGACACCCTTATCACTATGAGATTGTGAAGTGAGTGGGTAAGCCCCAACACCAAGCCACATACTAAAGTTCAACACAGATCTTCCTTCTGAGTACCTAAACAACTTAAAACCATCCATAGACTTGCTCTTTATTACCCACTTTACAAGCCAACCTCCCTTATCACACTCTTTAAGGCACAAGCTAAAATCAATTTAAAATTAATCCTAAGGTAAAAACACACTTTTTAGTGGATGTATTGATTGATTTGAAATTATTTTGGGTTTTCTCTCTATTTTAGGTGTGAGTATCACAATACCATTCCCTATTTTATCATATGGTTTTAACCAGACAACAAGTAAGAAATTAAGATAACCAACCACCACCTTCTTCTTTATCCATGGATTATACCTCAGATGTTGACAAAACTCCTCATGCTTCACCTCAGCATTCTCCTCCATCACTATCTCCTTCCAGAATCCCAATCATATCTGAAGGATATCCAAACTTTATTTATTTTCTTGATAATAATCTAGTTGCTTTATAACATTACCTCAATACCTTGCCTTAACATACCCCCGTACTTCAGTTCCTTCTTCTAATCCTTCTCTTGGCATGTCATCCCACCTTATGGTAGGGACCACTTCAACCCAAGCATTGACTCAAGCCTCTTCTAATATCCCATCCACCCAAACTCAAAACAACCTTCCCCCTCCCAACCAAACACCTCCTATCACACCCCATATGGGTTTAACCTTACCATTAGTCACCTACACCCCATCTACTATGGTATTATCTCCACTCTAGGTTCTATCTTCCCTTTGGTTGAAACCAATCCTTTTGATCATACTTCCACTTCAAAACCTAGTGCTCTCCATACCTCAAAATATTCCTTCAATTAACACTAAGGTAACTACCCAATCTTAACCTTCCCAACTTCCTCCTACCTCAACCATATCAACCACATCTTTTCCTCAACAAGTGCCTATGATAACTTATCAGTATATCACTAACCCACAAGGGCAAATACAATAAACCACCCAACCTTTTATACCAAGCATTCTTATGTGTCACCATTTCAACCTCTTGGCACCACTTATCAGTATGTGGCTTCTTTGGTACCATCTATTTCCTATTCATACATTGTTGAAAGCCAACCCCAACACAATGTGCCTCTCAATTATGCAAATTCTCAACCCCAACTTGATATAATGAAAATGTTCTTATACAAAATGACTAGTTTGGATTCATCCATCTCTGTCTCAACTAATATTTTGTCTTATGACCAAATTTTTAATGAGCCTATCCACCCCTCTATGCCCATCCATGCTTATCCTTATTAGTAAGAATTGCCCAAATTTTCTAAATTTTAAGGTAAGGAGGATCCTCAGTAGCACCTAAGAGCTTGTCATCATGGTTTCTACTTGATCACTTATGATGATGCTCTCCTCCTTTAAACCTTTCCCATGTCATTATCTGGGGCCACCCTTTATTGGTATAGTGCCCTTCCCACTCATTATATCTTTTCTTTCTCTCAATTGGAACAAACCTTTTTAGAACACTTTTCAATAAACATATCTAAAAATGTTTCCATTACCAACTTATATTCCATTAAACAATTTGAAGATGAATCCATTTTTGATTTCATTGTCAAATGGAGGGACCTCATTAATCAGCTCACTTTCCCATTACCCCAACCTGAATTAATAAAATCATTCTCTCAAGGGTGTGTTAAACACATTGCTAAAACTCTCCAAGTCTAACTATTTAGGACCTTTGATTAAGCATTCACTATGGCCTACAAATTAGAAAACCATGATATTGATGAAGGGAAGTTGAATCTTTGAAATAAAAATTCTAGTTTTAAATACACTGAGTCATCCTCCACCAAAACCACAAACCCAACCAATTCTAAATCAAAATCATTAGTACACTCAGTTTTTATCAAAACCATACCTCCTCCAAGCATCAACTAAACACCTCAAACCAACAATCCTTCCAATCACCAAAACTATACCCAAAACTGGGTTCCTTCAAAACCATTTACCCTAATAAGGGAATCATATGCATCAGTTTTGGAAAAACTACTTAAATCCAATCTAATCCAACTTCCACCCATCAATCCCCCTCAGCAATTTGATACTTCTCACCCCTTCCCTGGTGGTACAATGATAATGATCATTGTGATTATCATCAGGTTGTTAGACATGATACTAATAGATGAAATACCTTTAAGAGCATTAACTATGACCTAATTGATAAAGGGGAGCTTGTGTTTGATAACCCAAATGCTCTTTCCAACCAATCTCTTGATATTTTCTAAAAACCATTCCCAAATCATCCACCTTCAACCCAAAATGATGAATTCCAACCTAAATCCTCCAACTCACATGAGGTACATGTAATTAATGTCATCAATAATGTGTCCATTGATGAAGAAGTCATCACCTCCATCACCAAAATAGAGGAATACAACCCACCACCTATTCCAAATAGAGAAGTAGTTACTCCTTCCACTTCCTTGGATGAAACCAGGATTCCATCTACCCTTCCTATTATGGAAATAACCAAGGATATAACTACTTCATTGACCATTTCATCCACTCCTCCAAACCAAATAGAAAAACCACCTACTTTTTTAGACAACCAAACCAAGGAAGAATTTAGACCAACCATTCTACATGAAACCATTACCCTTACCACACTAATTATAGAATTATCTATACCTACCTTGGAAACCATTTCCCAAGAGACCATACCCCTACCTACCTAATCATTACCTTTTAAAACTTCCACCAAGGATAGCAACATTGAAACTACTCCTTCTTCCCCAAAAGGTTTGCACTTTGGAACTAATGATCAGGGAATACGACCGATTTATAAACCCTTTTCCTAAATGGTTTAAAGTTTGGAATTTACCTCACAACCTAACTTTGATAGAGCCACCTTTTGGCATTAGCTTAGACTCCCATATCAAAATAAAACTAAACCTTCTACTTCACTTGAGTCCACTCTCAATCATGTTGTTACAACTCCACCAACTACCCCTCCAAAAGTCACCATGAAACCATCTCAATTACCCCCACCTAAAATTTTCAAGTCACCCTATGCTTCTTTTATCAAGCCAATCAAGAACTTGGGAATCCTTCTCACATCCAATCCTACTCACCCTCCTTTGATATTGGATTTAACCACATCAACCCAACCAAGGCCTAATCCATTTAAGCCCATTAAGAAGGAACAATTGCCTAGACCACAACCTCAAGGAAGGACCATAACAACTCCTTAATTTTACCCTCTATTTTGGGACCACATCCTTCCACCATTACCATTACCTACTCTTCATCTAATAAACCATCTCCCCTTTCTCCACTAATAGTAATCCAATCCTCTAGTTCATCATCATTCCTTACCAACCTTTCTCCATATACTTTCACATCTATTATACCCTCATCATCTAGACCCCCAATTCATAAACCAATTATAACTAAGCCAATTCTTTATAAACTACTAGCCAAGCTCAATCTACCAACCACACCTCATATCAAGAAGTCTTTTCCCAATAAGTTTCATACACCAAAAATCCAAACTCCACCATCTCTAAAATCTTAATTATAATCTTATACAACTATTTTACAAAGGCTTCTGTAAGCTTCTACCATTAGCTTACCACCAATCAAACCTTTTGACCCCACTCGCTAAAAGTTAACCTGGTTCAATGATAATTTGATTTTTCTTCACCATAGAACCCCTAAGCATGATACAAAGAATTGTAAAACTCTACAAATTATCATTCATGGCCTCTTAGAGGAGGATGATCTATTAGATGAACCTTCTTCAAGCCCCTTGCCTCTTTTACCACCTATCTAATCTACTTACCAATCATCTACTTCTCTACTGATGCTAAGGAGTGAAGCAAAGGAATCAAAGCAAGCAACTGGTCCCCTTATCTATACTATTCATATGGTGACTTAGTCTCAAGCTCAACAAAAGGATAAGGGAAAAGTCATCTAACAAAATGAAAAGGATAAATCTAAGGCCACCATTCCATGGTCTTACCCTTTAACTCCCCAACCAACCAATCAAACCCAAAAAACTACACCTTCACCTTTACCCTCATAACCACCCAAGACCAAAGTCTCCATTTTGGGAACCCCTTCTTCTAATGCATCTCCATTCATCCAGTGTTTGGTGTTAAAAAAATTCATAAAATGCCAATCAAAATGAGTCTTTATGACTTGGTTAGCACCTCACCTCAACATCATCAAGATTTAATTGATGCACTATGTTCTATAGAGGTTCAACCAAATGATCCCCAACCTCTTACACATTTTATTGGAGCCATCCAAAATGCTACCATGGTCACCTTTCAAGAGTTTAAAATCCCACCATATCATAGTGAAGACCTTGATCCCCCTATTTTTATCATAGCATCCATCAATCATACACATGTCAAAAGAGTTATGATTAATGGGGCAGCGAGTATAAATATCATCTCCTCCCATGCTTATGATCAACTCCAACTACCTAAAAACATCATATCAAAAAACTCAATAGTTCTTTGATCATTTAATGATACCTTAGCTACCACTCTAGGAATATTTTTTATCCACATCTATTTGGGGCCTCAAACTATTCCTAAATTATTTTATGTAGTAGAGGGTGAATTTCAAAATAATGTGTTACTCTATCACCTTTGGATCTATGCCATGGGATGCATCCCTTCTACCCTTCATTAGTGTGTCAAGTTATAACATGAGGGACAAGTCATTACAATCAAAGTTGATCCAAGTCCCTTTGCTTCTTTTAACATATCAGCCCAATGATGTTCTTATTCCATCTTCACCCATTTCACAACCAACCTCTAACCAACCGACCACATCAACCCAACCTGCCAACACTTATATATTTAACAATGATGAATCATCCACTATTCCAACCATTCTTTCATCATAAATCCTAGTTGAACACCCCTTGTAGTCCATGTTTTAGCATCTTACACTGGGGGAATATCAACTTTTAGCTTTGGATGCTTTCCCTTCTCCACATGAATTTGGGACCTTAAAAATGATCCATCTTATGATCCCAATATCGATGCTCTTGTCCCCTTTGGCCTTCTCAACAATATAACATATTTTTTTTATGGGGGACTTGATAAACCACTCCTTGATCTCACTACCATGCCTTATATCTAGCTATTCACTTCAAACTTTTCTTATCTTAGCAACCCAACCTTTACCCAAACATACTTTCACTAGTGTACTTAGAAAGGGTTTGCCTTTGGCCTCTATGAATAAGGACCACACAAAGTTCCCATCATCAAAACCTAAACACCTCATGATTTCTTTGGCTTGGGATATGATCCCCTAAAAGATATCGCATCACCCAAACCAATTCTCACCACTCCTAATGAACCCCTACCTTCACCAACCCCACATTTCCAATTTGATGAACCTCTACCTTCACCGACCTCACTTTTCCAATTTGAATAACCTCTATCCTTACCAACCCCACTTTTCCACTTTGACAAATCTCTACCCTTACCAACACAATCTCTCCAATTTGAAGATATGAAAATCATCACACCTAACTTTTTTTTAATCAACACCATTAGTTTAGGTCCCATAACTTATCAACAAGAAGGCCAAACCCAAACCATTACTCTTATCCACCCTTAAATTATTACACATGACTTGCCCACCATTAATACCATCCAATGCCAAGATGATAATTTTATTCTTACCTATGTGGGTGTGGGGGACTCTTCTCTTTAAAAATCCCTCCCTCCTAAAAACCAAATAATGCTAAATGAATCAACCATAGAAGTTAATTTGGGAACTCGGGAGGACCCTCAAATTGTTAAGATTAGCTAATCATTAACCCTTAAGGAACAATGAGACTATCAATCTTTTCTCCATGACCATAGCATAGCATTTGCTTGGTCTTATCAGGATATGCCTAGCATTGACCCTTCCATCACTCTTCATAACATCTTTACCCATCCCAAAATTAAGCCCATTCAAAAAAAACTTCATTATATGCACCCTCACATATCTCTTCTTATTAAATAAGAACTTCAACACCTTCTATCCATTAATTTAATTCAACCCATTGACTATCCATAATGGGTCTCTAATATTGTTCCTATCACCAAACCCATTGGGGGACTCTACCTCTATGTGGATTTTTGTGATCTTAACCTTGCATGCCCCAAAGATGACTTTCCCCTATCTAACATAGACCAAATTTTTGATCTCACTACTAGCCATGAAATGCTATCCCTTATGGATTTATTTTTAAGATACAACTAAATCTTGATCGCCCCTCATGATCAACATAAAACATCCTTTATCACCACATGGGTAAATTTATGCTATCATGTCATGCCCTTTGGCCTAAATAATGTAGGATCCACTTATCAATGGACTATGACTTACATCTTTCATGACCTCATCCATTAAAAAGTTGAGGATTATGTTTATGATTTGCTTGTAAATCTGCCAAGATCATCTCATTGTTCTTGCTATCATCTTTGAAATACTTATCCATTATCATGTCAAGATCAACCCAAAGAAATGTATCTTTGGGGTCTTATTAGGAAAACTTTTGGGATTTATTGTTTACCATCCATGGAATAGAAATAGACCCCAAAAATGTCAGAGCCATTCTAGAAATGCCTCCCCCTACTAACCTAAAACAAATTCATAGTCTACAAGACAAACTTCATTTAATCCATCACTTTATCTCCTAACTATCTAATTGTCGTTAGCCTTTTCACTATCTCCTTAAAAAAGATACCTTTTTTAAATATACCAATGAATGTCAACAAGCCTTTGATGTAATCAAGGAGTATCTTCTCTTTCCACTAGTTCTTATTTATCCAAAAGAGGATCAACCTTTTTATCTATACATATCTACTACCGATCATTCCTTAGGGGCCATGCTCACTCATCATGATCACCAAAATAAGGAGAAAGCCATTAATTACATCAATCATACTCTCATTAACTATGAAACTTGATACACCCATTTGGAAAAAAAATTCCTTGCCTTAGTTTTCATCACCTCTAAACTTTGTCACTATCTTCTTAACCACAAAACTTATGTCATTACTAACACTAATTCCCTAAATTATATGCACTCCAAACCATATCATAACTAACTTATAGCTAAGTGGCTCATGTTGTTAGCTAATTTTGATCTTGAGTTTCTTCCATAAAATTCCATTAAAGGATAGGTGATTGCAAACCAATGGGTTGAAGTTCCTCTTCCTGATAATCAAACTCCCCCTCTTACCTTTTTAGATGAGTCTATAGCTACTCTTTCTTTATAATAACCCACCTACCAAATGACTATGTATTTTGATGGCTATAAATGTTAAAATGGTGGGGGCACTGACCTAATTCTCATTCCCCCTAATGGGTAACCTCTTCCCCTATCTTTCAAACTTGATTTTGAATGCACCAATAATATAGCTAAATATGAAGCCTTGGTCATAGGTCTCCAAACCACTCTAGCTTTGGGAATAAAAACAATTAGCATATTTGGAGACTCTCAACTCATCATTAACCAAGTCATAAGAGTCTATCAATGCAAAAATGATGTCCTTATAAAGTATAAACAACTTGTTGATATAGTCTTAACATCATTTGACCACTAGACTATCCAATCGGTCCCTCACTCTACTAATAAATTTGTAGACACAATGGCTTCCCTTGCATCCTAAATTCCATTTCAACATGTTAACTCTAAACTATTTTTCACCATCCACCATTTTATCACATTGTCCTACCTTAGTCATGATCTTCCTACCATTTATTTAATAGAAACATCATCTTTACACATTTGATATGATCAAGTCTTTGATTACCTTAATGATGATATCCTCCCTTCAGATCTTCTAGGAATGCTAATAGTTATTTCATTCAAAGAACCTCTCATTACTTAATATTATGGGATATTCTTTATAAACAAGGCTTTGATGGTCTCCTCCTTCATTGACTTCAAAACAATGAGGATTCTCACACCATTAGAGAATCACATGATGGCATATATGGGGGGCACTTCAGTGGTTTGGCTATTGCTAAATCTATCCTTCACCTAGGATGCTATTGGCTCACACTAAATCAAGATCATTATGACTATGTCAAGAAACGTATCAAATGTCAATAACATGCTAACCTTCATCATGCACCTCCTCATGGTCTTCAAGTATCAACTGACTATTGGCCTTTTTCATAATGGGGTCCTGATCTTATTAGAGAAATCAATCCACATTCCTCAAAATGACATAAATCTATCATCATTGCAATTGAATATTTCACCAAATGGGTGGAATACATCCTACTAATCTCAATCAAAGCCAAAAAAAACATTGATTTCATCCACCACCACATCATTTTCCATTTCAATGTTCCTCACAAGATCATCATTGATAACAAAAAATATTTTAAGAATAAAAATGTCCAAGAAATTTGTGATGCTTTTGGTATCAACTTAAGCTTCTCCTCACCTTATCATCCATAAGCCAATGGGCAAGCTGAGGCTTCCAAAAAGCCACTCATTAAAATGCTTACTAGGTTGGTTTGTGTTTTAGGAAAAGACTGACACTTCCATATTCCATTTTCTTTATGGGCTTACCGCACTAGTATTTGAACTATGACAGGGGATACACCTTTTTCCCTAGTCTTTAGCATAGAGGCTATCTTACCTTTCAAATTCCAAATTACCTCTCTTCATATTTCCTTACATGATATCATTTTTGAAGAGGATTATCATCAAGAATGCCTCATACACCTTGAGTTTCTTGATGAACATCACTTTACTACCCTTAATCATGTTCACATTTATCAAGAGCATATCAAATGAGCATATAATAAACTTCTAAAAATATGAGATTTCAACATTGGATATCTCATCCTTAAGGAAAACCAACACATCACTAACATGGAGAAGATTTAAAAGGGCATGTTTTCTTTTAACTAGTTAGGACCTTACATTATAACCCATAAGTATGGATCATGTGATTATCACTTATCCTTTATTGAGGGAAAGTCAGAACATGAACCCATTAATGCTTCATATTTATGTCTCTTTCATTGTTAAAATGAGTATCAAACCCAATTCTATGTCTTACTTAAGCTTTTCATGTTGGATCATTAACCTTCTTCCACCGTATTTCCTTTCTACCCCTTTTGGGATCGATTGATTATATAGAGTCATGTGATTCCTCTATCATAGTCATAGCCCAATCCTAAGTATGGGTACCCTGGATCTACCCATATCATGGTTCTCATGGATACTTTTCATCTTTTAATAGACATAATCCCATGGTCAATTATTTCTCAAAACCCCTTCCTCTAACCAACCTTTTGTGCCTAGGTCTTGCTTCTACATGGATAGACCTTTTCAAACCTAACTAGACTTATCCATGTCTAATTTTAGCTTAAAACATATCCATATATCCAAATAAATGGTAGATTTCTCCCTCAAAGGACAATTGCCCCATTAAATCAAGAGTTAATTAAAATAGACTGCTCCCTTGAAGGATAGCTATGCACAATAAATCTTAGATGACTCCCTTAAAACATGGATAAAAAATATTCATTAGAAGCTTCCCACATCAATTAGGTTTAACAACATTAAATCAATAACAATAAGAAAAATCAATAAGTAATCCACAATCTTATATTTTCCATTTATTGATTTTTTGTATCGATTAGTCTACCTCTTTATCTCAATCAAGCCATAATTATCTCTTATATATGGTATGAGTAGACTTCCCATATTGATCAATCTACCCATTATAATCAAACATACAAAATGCATGGACTTGTCTACTAAAGTTCTTTGGTCACATATGGTAAAGCTAATGACTACACTCCAACATTTACACCCTTACCTACCATCCACATCCTAATCACACCTAAGGGACTATGAGCTTACTTGGCACAAAGTGGTCAAGATGCATATTTTATTAATAAAACATGATCTTACAAAACATTTTATGGTTTTGTGCTCACTAAGTTGATCTATCTATATATTCTTATTGTTTAGTTCTCACTAGCAAAAGGCAACATGCTCCTTGTCTTATCCAAATATGTGGACGTAAATGTTGCCTTTACCTATGCCACACCCATATCCTTGTATCCATCAACCAAAGATCACATTTTATTTAACATTTTGATCATTAACCAAACATTACATTTTATTTATCATTTTGATCATTAAGTAAACATCACATTTTATTTAACATTTTGATCATTAACCAAGACATCACATTTTACTTAACATTTTGATCATTAATCAAACAAATACAAATTTAACATCATGTGTAAACAACATATCTAATAATAGCATAACAATAATCCATAAACCATAACATCAAAATGAACATATAAAAACATTCATGATTATGTCATCAAAACATCATCAAATGTAAATGACATCATACCCAATACCATCAATGAAATAATGTCATAATCAAGACATCATGTATAAAAACAAAATCAATAATCATATCATCATATATGTGCACCATCATCATAATCAAAATGTGTGTGTGTGTGTGTGCCATAGTATAAAATAATGCATATATATCACTCACATATACATCTTGCATCTTGACATGCAAGCCAATATCAAAAATATCAAAATACATATACATCATAATGACCTAGGATCACCTACACAATTGCTATTAGCCTCATCCACACCTATCCCTAGTGGAGGCCCTATCGGTGGACCCACTACCATAGCCCACTAACTTGGGGCCACAATCACTACATCACTTTCCAAATCCACCTAATACTCTCCCCACCTTATCTCATTAAGACACTATGCTAACACAAGGCCCTCATAATAGTGCAACTCTTGTATGGTCAATAGATACCTAGCATGTCCTGTGTCATAAAACTTAGGGGTGCCACTGCTACCCTACCTATCTACCATAGAGAGTCTCTCTCTCTTGTGTTACCAAGACAAGTGAGGTCCTCACCTGATCCCACTCTCCTATCAATGACATAATTTATTGCTATAAACTATCCACCTAACCCTATAAAGTGGCCACCTAACCCTATAAAATGGTGACCTATGCCTGCACCTAGTCTCTCTATACTATCACTCCTCCTAGCTGACCCTAAAGAGTATAAATTTTCCCCTATAAAGTGTCTATCTAATTTTGTGCCATTGTAAGTGTTGTCACTGTCTATGGGTCACCCTATGATGGCACTCTTAATAGGTCAACATCCACAGGCCCCTACCCTCCTTCTCCCTAAATAAAGTCTACTACTACATATCTACCCTAAAACCATGTTGGATAATCTATAGTAACACTAACATCATCTCTCACCCTATCAAGAAACTCCTCATAATCTAATACCTCCTCCTAAGGTTATGGCTCTGGCAATAACAACTCAACATCCTCTCTCTTGTAATGAGGAAAATCTAGTGGAATACTCTATTAGAGTTTGAACTATCATTACACTCTCTCCATGGGAGTGATCTCTATCTCATCATCTCATCTAACATATACCCATCTTCAACTCTATAAAGCATATGTATGTTGCATGTATCCATCTCATATAGGCCAAGTCATATATGGTCTCCATACTATATCTCTTGGTGCTAGACTCTCCAAAGCACCCCAAAACCACTCTAGATCCTTCATGCCACCACCTACTCCTATTATCACACCTCCTCTCTTCCATCTCAAAAATCCCCACCCTATATTCCATCAATAGATATTCATCCACAAGTAGGCCCAATGGTCTCAGCACATGTATGTGCTTATATTCCCAGTGGTACAAAATAAATCCAATACTAATATCATAACACCTATGAAATCTAAAACCCCATAATTCCCTATAAATTTGAACCAACAACACTTTTCCCCATCCAAATATATCCTCCCAAATATCAACTCTACCAAAATCCCTAGCAACATTTAGGAAAATCTCCTTCCTACTAAATCTAGCAATGCAAAACATGTCACCACTAACTACATCATCATTAAGAGATGTCTCTCATTTGGAGCCCTCTCATATAATGGCCTGATACTAAAGCCACCTACATGGAAATTTGTATAAGATCTATTCACTCTATACAACCAACCCATTAGGTAATCTATCTCATCACTCTCTATGTGATAAATAAGATCCCTTTGTATTGACAATCAAGTAATCCTATGGATGTCCTCTAGTAGGATACTCATCTCTTTAGTAGGTAAACAAAATGTGTTAGCTATCAAATCCCATCTCTTGATGAGGGCAACTATCATCGACACATCTCTAAGAAAGCATTGGTAGTGGTGCATCACTCTAAAGCCCACTACCTCCATATAGCACTAGTCCTTTATAGACATGGCATCCCTCACTTATGTGAACATATCAAGAAATTGATCTTGCAGCTACATTTGATCCCATGCTTACAATAACAACTATATCACAAATCTAAAAAATAGCCTATTTTAACTGCTACCTATATGTGTAATAACTATTCCATGTGTTCTTATACCAATATGATTTCATACCTTTAACACTCTATTTTATCTTATTTTGTCTCTAACTATTACTTATTTCTATATGAATTCATTTTCCTAAAACTCTACTTCTACCTTCCCATCTCATCCTAAGCTAACCCACCTCCTATCTCTTACCCAATCTCAATGCTACCTCTTTCAATTCCATCTCCATCTCTTTCCATCCCCATCCCAACCCTACCCAAATCCTTTCCTCCCACTCATCTACCACTGATAGTTCTCTCCAAACATTGATATTCCCCTTGAGCCTTTCTTTTACCTCTTAGGTTGATCATCACCAATTAGGTCAACTATCACTAGTCACTATTAGTGATCATCAATGACAAGCCTCGACCCTCTAACCTCTTCTAAATCCTACTTTATCAAACACACCCCTTTTCCACTATTTTACTTGCCCTCACTACCCCTTGCCCATCTCATTCCACACCCATATTCCATACCCCTTCCTCCACCCTTCCAAATCTCATACTGCAAAACCCTAGGGCATTTTTACCAACTGCCCCTTTATGACTTACAATCATTTTAATCCCTCTTATTTTTCACAAAAATTACTTATATCAAATTAAAAAACATCACCTACCTCATTTCATGACTAATGGTGCCACCTCAATCTACATTCTCATAATTATCTCAAAGCCCCTCCTACATCTATCTTGACCCCACCATCCCTTTTGTACACCACACTCCTCTAAGCCAACTCACCACCATTCCAAACACTCATGGATATTCTTTGTACCAACACCCAACATAGATATATCATAAATTGTAAATAAAAACCAAAAGGGCCCTCATTGACCTTTTTATCCATTATTTTAAGGTTTTTATCTAACTATTGATGGTTACCTGATCATCAACAATTAACCCTAACCATCATTGGTTACATCTAACCATCAATGGTTACCTAACCATCATTAGTCATATATAACCATTAATGGTTACCAAATCATTTCCAATTACCTCTTTCCATATTTTTCCATACTTTTCTACCTCTCACCACCCCCATCTGGTGTAACCCTTTCATTTCCCTACCTTGACCTATTTGGGAGTTACCCTCTCCCTCTCAATAAATACATTAGGACTGAAGTCCATATTGGATCCACTATCCATGAGACTATGTAGGTAGTGTCCTCTCACCTAGCATATTAGGAGTCAGATGAGCCACCCTTTACCCACCTAATCACCTGAACCAATTAACTTTGCCTACCTTGATAATGGTACCAACTTCATGCACCTTACCACAACCTTATTTTGATCATATTGACCACCTTAACCAATTTTATCATGTTGACCTTTTTAATTATGCACCACCTCATGCATGACCTAACCCATTATGTTTTTCTTGGGAATAATTCCTACCCTAGATACCTAAGTAAACACCACACTTTTCTAAGACCCATGACAAGTGTGACCCAATCAGCTATGCCCCATGTTGGGGACCAGTTACCTTATCACTAATCCTAGACCTCAACCTCCTTTTTACTAATATGGAAATATTTATCTTTATGTGATCATTCCTATCACAATTAGTTACATTTTTGTGCATGTACTTACATTTCCAATGACCAAACTCATGATCTTTCTTACACCTTTTATCAAACCCTAACCCAATTCAACTTTCACCTTAATGGCTCCTATTTTAAGGGGGAATACCCTCCTCCCATACTCAGGGCAACCAAGCCTTGACCAATTGATAGCTCATTTTTGTTTTATGGATTATTGACCTAAAAATTACATAATAAAAAGGGATAAAATGTAGACACCTAAAAGCTACACCATGCGAATTTTTAGTGTTGTCTTGACGTATGAACCCTTAACCGATTATTTGTCTAGTGGACCACCTAGTCTACTAGTAATATTTTACAACTTCATCATGTTAAATACTCCCTCCCTAACCACATCACTTAAATCATGACCTATTTACCCATTTACTCATGGCCTCTTGAACATCATCAATTAGGGTAATCATCTATGGTTGACCCTAACTATCGATGCTTAGGGTCATAAAATTTGCCTTGAGATTTTAAGGCATCTCCAACTTTGTTAGAGATAAGCATTCTCGAGAATGTAAAATTTATTTAAAACTAGATTTTAAAAATGAAAAAAATAGGCAACTTCATCCCCTCCTAGCTTAGAAACTTTTCCTTAAGCTTCCCTCTCCTTACTTAACAGTTTTGTGCTATAAATATAGGGCTCTTGGAGAGTTATGGATCTAAAAATTTGCATCCAGATTCTCTTACTCTCTTTATGTAGGCATCCAAGATTGTAAAGCTCTATCCACATGACTTTTGAAGGTAGGAGTAATATTATTCTATTCAAATTTCTTTATATTTCAACTATCATCCACTTGACATCATACAGGTATCTTTCCTTTATTTTTGGTATTTTCACCCTTTATCAAAAATTATTGTCTTGATCTATTCACCTACACACTTGTACATACCCTCAGAACCCCTACTTCACATTTTTTATAATCAGTCACATCCCCTTACTTCCCTTTTATCCTTTTACCCATTCTCCCATAGGTAACCATATATGGTTGTTATAATTGTCACTAGTCATAGCAACCATTACCAATCACATAATCATCACCAATTAGGACAACTATCAACAGTCACTATCAGAAAAAAAAATAGTTTGTTATTGTATCCTTCCCCACACCCTACCAAACCTTCTTTTGGATTTTGACCTATTTGAAGACCCTACCCATAGACCCTCTAGAACTAACCCTGGTATATTTTTGCATTGTGCCATATCTTCTATCAAATAGGTACATTATTTATTTTCTTGCATATTTATTTCCTTATCCCTTAAATGTAAGTATATTTATTATATCATTTTTGATTTAATTATCTTATAAGTGGATTGATAGCCTCCTAGAAATATTCCTACTTCTTGGATCTAGCTTATGCTAGGTAATCCACTCAACCTACCATTTAATAAATTTTCTTCTAGTCTTCTCATGATTTACAAGTTATCCTCCCTAGCCAAAAAAGATTCCTCAAATTCTTTGGATCAATGCATGGATTATACTAGGTATTCATTTTCATACCTTAATACTTGCTTTCAAGTATCTACTTTCAAAACTAAGAAATGAAGGAAATTAATTGAAATAGGGAACTCAAAGAGTTAGTCCTAACAGAGGACTCTAATGTTGCCAACCAGTTTAAATATTTGCCCACTGACCTCAAATATGGGTTGACCCTTCTAGTGGAAGATACAATAGAGGAAAATATCAGGTCCCCAGATGACACAAAATGGATCAAGCTAGGTGCTTCCATTATTGAAAAGAAGTGTGAAGTCCTTATATCCCTTTTGAGAGAATATGTTAACATATTTACATGGGCCTATTTTGACATGACAAGTTTGGACCCTACCTTGGTTTTATCCCACCTTATGGTCAATCTTGATGCCAAACTAGTAAAACAAAAGTTCTGCAAGATGCATCCTCACATTGTTGTATTAGTTAAGAAACAGTTGTAAAAACTCTTAAAAGTGGGATGTATCTAATCAATCGACTATTCAGAGTGGATC
This sequence comes from Torreya grandis, assembly GCA_037957365.1. NCBI lineage: Eukaryota > Viridiplantae > Streptophyta > Pinopsida > Cupressales > Taxaceae > Torreya > Torreya grandis. The sequence goes on from JARHVA010002636.1 coordinate 535,143, forward strand.
TCCAATATTTTGCTAGTTAGAAAAAATCTATAAGGACTCTAAATCTATACTAATTTTCATGATATAAACAAAGCTTTTCCTAAGGATGACTTTCCATTGCCAAACATTGACATGATCATTGAATCCACAATAGGTTATGAAATTCTTTCATTAATGGATGGTTTTTCAAGGTATAGCCAAATTAGGATAGCACCAAAAGACCAATATAAGATATTGTTCACCACTCCATGGGGAACATTCTATTATCAAGTTATGTTGTTTGGTCTTGAGAATGTAGGGGACACCTACCAAAGATCCATGATCATCATATTTCATGATATTATACATGACATTATCAAATACTATATCGATGACATTCTTGGTAAATCAAAGACCAACACCAAACATCTAATAGTGCTACATAGAATATTTGAAAGACTACATGAGCAAAAAGTCAAAATTATTCCTAAGACGTGTCTTTAGAGTTACATCAGGTAAATTGCTTGGCTTCATTATATCTCATCAAGGCATTGAAGTCAAGCTAGCCAAAGTCCAAGCCATAACAAAGATGCCACCACCAACTAATTTGAATAAGTTTCATAGTTTTCAAGGCAAGATCTAGTCTATCTGATGCTACATATCACAATTAGTTGATAAATTCCATCCTTTTTCACATCTTTTGAAGAAAGGAGTCAAATTTCATTGGGATGGTCACTACCAAACAAACTTTTAATAACTAAAGGACTATCTAGCAAAGTTACCTATTTTGTTGCCTCCTATGCCTAGAAATCCATTATTTTTATACCTATCTACTAATAACAATGCCTTGGGGTCACTTTTGGCTCAATATGATGATAATGGAAAATATCATGTTATGTACTATTAAGTTTTACACTAGTCAGGTATGAACATAATTATATGCCCATAAAAAAATCTTGTTTAGCCATAGTCTTCATAACTGAAAAGTTATGCCATTACATGTTAAATAATAAGACCATGGTTATTTCAAAATTAAATCCACTCAAGTATATACTATCCAAACCAACTTTACAAGCCTACATGGCCAAATAGATCATGCTTCTCAGTGAGTTTGACATTGAGTACATCAACTATAAAGCCATTAAGGGGCAAGTTATTCTAGATCAGCTTGTTGAATCACCCGTTGCTAATACAAAGCCACTCACATTATAATTTCTTGATGAATCCATAATGACCATCATTGACACACCTCTTTAGGAGCAGCACTAGAAACTATATTTTGATGGATCATTCATAGCACATGGATTGGGGTTAGGATTTTTATTTATTACTCCACATGTTGATCTAATCCATAAACCATTTAGGATCAGTTTTCCTTATACCAAAAACATGGATAAATATGAAGCACTTGTTGTAGGGCTTTACCAATTGGTACAATGGAACATATCTCATCTTAACATTTATGGTGATTCTCATCTAATCATCACTCAGGTTACAAACCATTTTTAGACCAAAGATGACAAACTAGTTCCATATAAGGCCATAGTCGACACTCTCAAATGATAGATTACTCACATTTAGTCTGACCATATACCAAGAGTAAGTAATAGAACTATTTATGTTAGGGCCACTATTGGATCTCTGATTTGACAAATAGACACAACTAAAGAGTATCAATTCCTTATTTATTATTTATTAGTACCATCTCATGAACCTTTAACCATCATAATGATTTGTGATATTTTTGGTCCTAATTATATCTAGTATTCAGACCTTTACAACTATCTCCATGACCAAATTATGCCACCTAACCTATCTAAAAATAATCCAAAGCCTTCATCCCCCAAACCACTCATTATACCTTACTTAGATCAACCCTTTACCATCATAGTTTTGATGGAACTCTGATTCATTATTTAACTTTAGTAGAATCCATGATATTATTATGGGAATTTCATGAAGGATTATATGGATCCCACACCAGTGGGGCCATCCTATCCAAAAATCTCTTATGTATTAGTTATTATTAGCCCACAATGGATGTAGGTGTAGTTGTATATGTAAATAAGTGCAACAAGTGTCAATGACATGGTAATTTGATTCATGCCCTATCCAAGACTCTAAAACAAATGTTTATACCATAGTAATTTTCTACATGGGGCCTCAACCTCATTGGGAAGATCAATCCCACCTCATCCGATGACCATAAACATATCTTTACCACCATTGAATATTTCACTAAGTGGGTTAAAGCTATACCCCTCACTTACGTGACTAGAAAGTAATTTTACAAGTTCATTTTTAACCATCTCATTTTCCACTACAATATCCATTCTAACATTATATTTGATAATGGAGGATCATTCAAGAACAAGGATGTCAAAAAACTATGTCCCAAATACAACATCACACAACACTTTTCTACAACATATTACCCTCAAGGTAATGGCCAAACTAAAGAATCAAACAAAACCATTGTCAACATTCTAAAATATATTATCAATGATGCTGGTCATGATTGGCAAATTTAAATATTCCACATCCTTTGGGCATGCCATGCCAGTCATCATACACCTACAGGAGCCACTCCATATTCACTTGTTTATGGTACAAAATCCACCCTTCCCATTGAGTTTGAGTTTCCATCTCTACTCATCTCTTTTAAGCATATCCTAGATGAAAATGATTATCTTATATCTCACCTAGAAGAACTAGAGTTACTTGATGAGAAATCCATGGATGTACTGAATAATCTCCAAGCCTATCAGAATCAACTTTGAGGACACTACAATCAGCACGTGAAACATAGATAATTTGAACTTAGTGATCTTGTCTTTAAAGAAAATCAATAGAATACCATAGCCAAAAAGAAACATAAAGGTAAGTTCAAACCCAACCAGGTTAGACCTTTCATCATTACAACAAACTTTGGAATAGGAGCATGTAGGCTTGCCACACTATACAGACATGAACTTTATGAATCAATGAACATTATCAACCTCAAGCAGTACTACACTTGAGTGACTTGGTGTATTGCCTATAAAGACCATTTTAAGTTGTATCATTTTATCAATCTTATTTTTACTATACCATTTTATCATCCTACCAACCTATCACTTTTCCTATCACATGTCTATTTTACCATACCTTCTCATCAACTGAGATCATTTCTCCCTCCCTTCCCCACCTTATGACCTTGGTTTTATTCCATTCATTCCAAAACCACATTATACAAGAGGATTAAAATTTAGTTTTAGTATTTGTTTCACACATTTTAGATAGAGTTAGTATTTTCATGTAGTAAGATAGTAGTTTGGTAGTTGCATCCTTTATTTCTTATTTCATTCTTTTCTATTGTCTTTATCTTAATTATAACTGCCTATGGGAAAATTAGTATCATTAACCTATGTCATTGTATCCTAGTTATAACCACCTATGGGAAAACTAGGGGAAACACTTGTTTATCATGCCTTAATGTACCAACTAGCCATTTCATATGCCATATTGTGCCATCATACCAACTGTGCCTATTTTGTTTGAATTGGCTACTACACTTATTAGATTCCTATGCTGTAAAGTGGAACTATAGTGACTTGAGGTCACATCCTAAGACTCTATAGGTAGTGATAAATACTTTTTGAGGTCATCTTAGTCACCTTAAACCATGTTCTCTCTATTTTATGAGAAACCTAAACCATGCTCTCACCATTTTGTGAGCAAACTAAGCCATGTTATCACCATTTTATGAGTAACTTAAGCCATGATATCACCATTTTATGAGCAACCTAAGTAATGTTCTCACCATTTTTTGAGCTTGTACCATTTAGTATCTCATCATTTTTTGATAGAGTTAATATACCTAGAAAATTCCAAAAATATTTGTAAAATCATTAGAAAAATCAAAAACATTGACCACTTCTTTGCCTTAAGGATTTTAGGAACCCTTACTAAGTTAGAAGTAAATCATTTGTCACTTAGTTTCCCCATCCTTTTTATCCCATTTTTCTCATGTACTTGCCATTTTTCAAGCCCATTTTTTTTCTTCTATCACATCCATCATATTTTTTTTCATTTTTTATAATCTTCTTCCCATTTCTTGGGAAAACTAAATTCGGCCTAAAGTTTTTTTTTGGATATTATGTCCATGGAACTATGTAGGCAATGTCCACTTACCTAGTGCATATGGAGATAGCTCAACCACCCCCTTCCTTTTCTTTGATTCCCCCAATCATGTTTGTTTACTAAGTTGTCACCTATTTTTTAAAGGAAAATTTTAATTTCATATGTTTAAATCATGTTGTTTGTACTAACATTAGGACTAACTATTATTATTATTATTATTTCATTGTTTATTTATTTATTTGTTATTTGTGTACATGTTTGTTTGTTTTCATAGTTATTGCCTTGATTCAGTCTATATGCATTCATTGGGTGATTCCTTACTCATTTATACTTAATCCATACATATTCATATGTTTACATTGTCATCATGGTTTTTATCATTGGTGCATTATTTTCACTCGAATATTGGATCTTGGGAGTCAATCCTAATGCATCTCTTAGCCCAGTCCTTATGGTGTTACATAATGATGTTCACCATCGAGTGCCACAAAAAAAATCACCTTCAAGAAGTCTACTCAGTAATGGTAGCATCAACATCTCCTCAGCACTGGCATCCTAATCTAATCCCAATCATATACCAAATAGAGTAATTAAATAATGAAAGAATTTTAACCTTTGTTAGTTCAGATGAAAATCTCCCTACCAGTAGGTTGTCTTAATTCATCTTTATCCTATGTATCAATTTACCCACATCATATTTACCATCATCAACTAATCAATCATGTTTTCCATAATTAGGGTCCATTTCTTATAACTACTAATGGGAAAATCACAGTATACTATCCCATCAACATTTCTTAATGATTATAACCACCTTTGGGCAAATCATTATGTTTTCACCAACTTTAATATATTTTTACCCAAGTAGGTACATGTTGTTATCTTTTTTATCTATCGTAATTAGGGTATCTCCATCTTCTTAATGATTATAACTACCTTTGGATAGATCATTGTGTTATCATACTATATTATCACTATCACGGTACAATGCTTCTAACCACCTTTGCACAAACCATTGTACATCATTCCACTTGCATTATCAATGATTTTGACTATTTTCTTAAAATTATTGTGTTCTCACCCCATCATCTTCATATATTTGGTCTTCTCATTTTGCTTCTTTCTTTCAAGGGACGGTTTATTGACCTATTTGTGCCAATAGTTCCCTCAAGGGGGTATCATATAGTTCATCAATTGCCATTAAAGGTGTAAGCACACAAGACCTTTTAATTCTTTGAGAATATGTTACTCTGATTATAACTTGTAATTCCTTTATAAATAGGGGTAAACTATAGACACCTAAAACTGGCCACCAATGACCTCTAACCAAACTCTTGACCAATTTCTATAAAAAATTCACAATTTGGCCTAAAAATATGATAAATAATGTGAATCTGTCATATTCAAGTGCTAATTTTAACCAAAGTATCATTAAATGAGATAATTTAATTTATGAAGTAGCTAAATTTGATCAAATTATTTTGAGTCAAAATGACATTTTTGCACTTGGGTGCTCTGGATTGCTCTTTTCTACCAATTTTCTTACATGAGACACATATATTTATTATTTTATGTTAGAAACATCCTAAATGGGATAATAGATCCAATGCATCTAACATCTCCTTCTAATTCTAATCTATTCAAATTTTGAGCCAATAATATGACATTATGACCAATTTTATTAATTTGTGCACCAATTGCCAAGATTTGTACCAAAATTGTTAAATCATATTCAAGGCTAATCAATATGAATTAAGAGTTTAAATTAATTTTCCATGTAACTTGTTGAATATTTATTTTTTTAAATTGATATTGAATAACTACATCATCAAATGACATCATTTCTATAAGGTGGCATACATAAGCCATAAATGCATAAAATATCAGGACTGAGCCCTCCCATGCCTCATTAATACCTCCTATACTTCATAAATTCCACTTATTACTAAAATCATGATTAAGGTATTTATGGATTTTATTTACATAATTAGATTAATTCATGGCCACACATATTCATCTTGAGATGGATCGTCATGGTTGATCCAACTCCTTTTGAAAAATCTATAAATACAAGGTCTCACAATCATAATTTTAAGCTTGGATAGTTTAAAGTTATAATTATTAAATCATTCCAAATTCATTGCATTTTAGTGTTATAATTCCAAATTGTTGATCCAAGCCAAGCCAAATCTAAATTTTCTAAGAGGAGATGAAGGTAACCACACTCCATTGAATAAGATCTCTTGAAGCATAAGCTAAGCAAGCCAAATAAGGAACATTTTGGAGAAATCAAAGATTTGGAAAGAAATTTGTGTTTTGTGTTCATATCTCTCATTTATTTCCATTTTTTAGTTGTGTTTTCAAAAAAAAATTCCTCATTAAGCTCCCTTTAGTGACTAGGCCTAGAGATGTTATGCTAGTTGGTGTGTTTCTTTCATTTTGTTTTAATTTTGAAACTAACACGATACTAACCATGCTCTCTTGATTCAAATTCCAAGTCTACACTTCTCACCTATACAAAATCTAGTATTGTATTAACATCATAAATAACTAATTACCTTATTTTATGTTATTTATATATCTATCATAGTTGTACTTTCCATTAATAGCTTATCTTAGCTTTATAAATTTAACATATGGTACATCTAAGTTTAATAAAATAATTGGCCTACTATAGATCTAATATTAATCCTTATTCCCTATCATTTATATATCCTTAACCCTAACCACTAAATAATATCCATGTCTAAATTAGGGTTAAACATTTGGTGAACATCATCTTTGAACATCAAACCCTAGACCACATAGGGTTTTCTAATTTTTACTCTCTACTATTGATCCATGATTGTCATGAGATATGTGCAACATGGATTTCTCCCTAGATTTTGTATACCTTTCTTATTTTGTCCTAATTTCAATATTTAAGAACCTTTCAAAAGGATAAAAAATATCTTATTCCTATTTCAAAACCAAATGAGGATGATAACTTTCACTTCTCTAACTAGGTTCATGTTATCCCCTCTTCAAAGTGCAAGGTGGATGAAAATGCTATACAAAAATTGGGAAACCATAAAACTCTTCCAACATCCCTTTATGGTACACATATAAATTTTCAATCTAAAATACCTAGGGCCTATACTTGTGAAATGCTAAAGAGCTCCACTAACAAATATGAGCAAGCTAATACACAATTTTAAAAATTAAAATCAATATTTAGACTCAGAGATCACTTTATTGAAAAAATAGATTATTCCATTACAAACACCTAAGCATATTATATTATATAAGTCACCAAATAGACAAGTTACAATTCTACTTGAGTCCCTATCTTCATTACCCCTATGTTTATTAGAGTTTTGAATTATATTTATCCCTCATCCTATTAAGGTTGATATGAGTTGATCTCTACCCAAAGGATATGATGCAAATTATTATTATAACTATCACCAAGGATCTAGGAATGCTAAGATCATATGCTTTACCTTGAAACACAAGATCTAAGATCTTATCAATGACCAATAGATTATATTTTAGGATCTTCCAAAGGAATTAACTTCACAACTAATAAAAAACCACACACATAACTAGGGTTTAAAAATTACCATATACATGGGTGGTGATTACTATTGGCACAACCATATTGATCCAACACAAACCAAAACCACTTGCAACATGATGCATTTTTAACAATTCATTTTTAACTTACAAGATTTTTAAAAGGTCACTTGGAAAGAATCCTTGTGCAACATAATAATACCAATTGATTATGGTCATAAATTAATTCAGACATAGGCTTTGGTTATTCCTACCACATCTCCAAATGCATTTACACTTAGAACTCTTTAGTTATACCAAATAGAAGCAAAAATTGACCAAAATTAACAAGGCATTTATTTTCCTTATGAAAGAAAATTAATATGAATTTCCAATAATAGCATTACATCTTCTTATACATATGAAAAATTTGAGGAGTAACATGTTATGTCCCTCTTCAACCTACACAATCATGATGTAAAAAATTTAAAAGATCTAAATTGAGGTTGTGAGGTTCCAAATTGGGGGAGAAATCTATGACCATCCATTGGATGGCATCATATAATAATATTTCCTCATCACCAAAAATACCAAAAAAAAAAAATCAAAAAACATTTTTGGCACTTACATGTTTTATTAGATATTTCGAATCTATGTGTTAGTTCCATGTTGAGGACTATCATATCATTTTACTCCTACATAAACATACATAGACATACATAGATATATGATACACTTATGGGTGTTAGGATTTCCATCTACTCATGTCACCAAGATGTTAGGAGAATCCATATTCTATAATATTGATATACATAGGTTATATGATTTGTTGATCACTTTACACTATCATGATTAATCTTACATATATATTTACACATGCCTATTATCTAAGGCTATACATTATTCGTGGCACTTGATATGTTATATACTTGACATTTTTTTCTAACACATTTGATCTATGAGTCACTATGACATGTTTATGTTAGTTTCTTATGTTTTTCATTTACACACTTCATTGAGTGTTTTGCCTTGTTATTGCCTTTATTTTTTGAGCATTTGAATTTATTCCATTTTATGTGGCCCCTTTTGCCTGTGTTTTATTTTTTATACATTTGAATATGTCATTACATTCTTAGACATTTAAATATATCATTCCTTGATTTTGTGGATAGTCTACCGAGTCATGTCTATTTAATTTCCTGGTATTTGAACATGCCCCTTATTTTTAGTCTCCTTCGCCCATTACCTTTGGACTTGCTTTTCAGTGGTCTTGTGTGTGTGCTTATTTTCTTGGTGATCTTGTAATATTAATACATATACATTACCATGATATTTATCATGAATCTTAGACCTAAACATGATCACATTGGTTCTATGTGATTCAATGTTACATCTACCTAGACATATTTCCTTCTATATGTTACATGGTTACATTCATAAATTTACAATTGTCTTCCCCTTTTGAGGTGAGCTAACTACTAGGTACTATTTTTTACTCATCTCAAAGGGGGTAATATTAGTGTAGGCATGTCATGGTGACATGGATTGTACATTTTCATAGTTTAGATATTATAGTGGGGGCATGTTTTCAACACTCACACAATATATGGTACTTACACTAGTTTATAGATTTAGTGGGGGCATGTCGTGATAACATGACTTTCACAAATTTACCAATTTTAAGATTCAATGGGGGAATGTCATCATGAAATGGCTTCCACATATTAAAAATCTTTTTATTTAGTGGGGGTACTCTTTGGAATCATGTTCTTCACATTCTTTTAGTATGATGCTTATAATTCACATATTAAATGGGGGCATGCTTTGAAAGCATGTTCTCCACATCTACTTAGTTATCAACATCTCCAATTTATAGTGGAGGAATGTTTTGGAAACATGTCCTCCACATTTTTGCTTATATCAATTTAAAATTTCTCCTTATATAATAGTGGCATGCTTTGGAAGCATGTCCTCCATATTTACATAATTTTTTGAATTGGCCAAAACACAGTTATATGATTCTAATAGACATTTATGTTAGAATTCTATGCATGGTATCATTGTTACACATATTTTTAGCATGAGACAAATCTAAGGTGAATATGATATGTAAAATGTTCTTAATATTAAAAAATCCTAATCAAATTCATATTCCAAATCTATTACATTTACTGATACCCTACAAAATTTTATGGACTTTAGTGAGCCAATCTATTAAAGTAGTTGGTTCACCTTTTATTATGTTTAGGGTGATTAAATAACTAAATATTTACAAGTTTATAGTTCAGAAATGATCATCCAAACTCATTATGTTATGAGTACCATTGGTTTTTATGAATGAGCTAATCTCAACTGCCATGTGGTAATTCACTTTTGCTCCAAAGTTGGGGGCATATGCCTTCCAACCTCTCTCTCTCAATCTCATTGGATATAAAAACTTATATATATATATATATATATATATATATCCTAATCTCAGTTCAATATCCTTACAATCACACTTTTTTTGCAAAAAAACACTTACCAATAAAAAAGGTGGTTATATTGACACATAAGTGCACTCCTAAACCTTGCTCTTTCAATTTCAATTTATTTCAAGAACTTTTGTCCTATATTATATGCATTAATTATACACTATAACAAGCTCTTGATTTCAATTCAATCACTAAAAAATAACTCAAATTCAACTCAATCAAAGATAAGGTGTGTATATACACCCAGGTACTAGTAATTTCATTACTAGATTAAATGGGGAAAATGTAGATAATATTATGTGATTATGTAACACCTTAGTCTTGTACACTTAGTAAACTCATGACTTTGGTTATATACGTCTTCCTTTTTTAAACCTCATGTGTGCTCCATCTTATGCCCCTTGGCCTATATATTAGTGTAGACACCTAAAAATGGCCACTGATAACCTCCAATCAAATTTTTGGCTAATTTCCACCCAAAATTAATAATTTGTCCTAAAAACACTAAAACACACTAAATGATGTGAAACTAACATATTCAAGTGCTAATTTTGGCCAGGGTATTCCTAAATGGGGCAATACAATTTATGGTCTAGCTAAGTTTGATCAGATCATTTTGAGTCAAAATGCCAATTTTACACCTAGGTGCTCTGAATTGCTCTTTCCTATCAAATTTCTTACACAAGATGCATACATTTATTATTTGTTTTCAATAACATCCTAAATGGGAATATGGTTCCAATGCATCTAACATCACCTTCTAATTCCAATCTAATCAAATTTTGGACCAATAACAAGGCATTCTGATCAGTTTGAGTAATTTATGCACAAAGTGCTTAATCATGCTTAAGAGCTAATTAATCCAAATCAAGGCCTAATTAATAAATCCATTGAAACTTGTTGAATACTTTGTTTTTGAAATGAATATTAAATATCTACATCACTAGGTGACCTCATTTCTTGGGAAGATAGCCTTAGGCCATAAATTCCACAAATATCAAGATTCATGCCCTCCATGCCTCATCAATGCCTTCCATGATGCCCTCCATGCCTCTTAATTTCACCTTATTCCAAATGATGAGGCTAATTATAAACTTAATTACAAAAATTAAATTAATCCTCAACCACACATCTCAATCTCAAGATGGATGGTTCATGTTGAATCTAGACATTTGGAAAAATCTATAAATAGAGAGGCCATGAACATCATTTCTAAGCTATTTTGGTGCAAATTTATAATGCAAAAATATCTTCAAGAAGCCATTAAAATTAGTGTTAACAGTCCAAATTGATTTCAAGATAATCCAAACCATAAGCCAAAGGTACCAATGAGAGATAGAGGTAGACAAGCTTCCATTGCCAAGGACTTCATGAGCACAAACCAAGCAAGCCACTACAACAAGCATTTTGGAGCATCCAAAGAAGGTAAAAGAGGATTTATTTTGAATTTTAGTTGTGTGTTTTATTCATTTTTGTTAACTAATCTCTCCATAGTGTCTAAGCCTAGAGATGTTATGATATTTAGTGTGTTTCTTTCATTTTGTTTTTATTTTGAAACTAACACCATACTAACCATTCTCTCTTGAGTCAAATTCATAGATTCACATATCACATGATCAGTAGGACAAGACACATCCAAAACATGAATAAGATATTTTTTTAGCTTTAAAGTATTCATTTGGACCATTAAAACTCTTTCAAATTGATTTTATAATTTTTTTTTTTGCCACATGTTTACACAGTAACCGATGTCACATAGTAAGATTGACATCAATTGGATAGTTTAACTAACATTAGTCAGTAAAACTAACATCAGTTGGATACCTATAATTAGTCATATTGGTATAACTGATATTAGTTAGATAACCATCATTGGTTAGAAAATATAACCATCATCAGTTATATAATTGACGTCGATCACTGTGTTTTTCTTAAAACACAGACCCGAGAGCTCTTTGTTTAAAGTTTATTATTTCAAACCTAAAAGAGCTTCAACGCTAAAGGACATGCTAACATTTTTATTATAGAACCAAGCTTGAAATTTTCTAACATGTTTAGATTACCTTTTGCATGCTTAAAATGAATTAAGAACATTATTTTGGGTGCTTAAAGTAATATTTAGATGATTAAATAAGTATTTTTATCATTAATTTTCAAAGCTAGAACTAAGACCAAGGGGTCAAATTAACACCACCTTATATTCCATTTGGGCTTAGAAATGAACTCACCTTTCTAAGTTTTTTCTTTGACTTAGTTGTTTAAGTTAAATCTTTATTTGGCAAAAAGAGGTATGTTACATATATGCTCTTCCATTTGTCCCCTTTAGGGAACCCTTAAAATCAAAAGCACCATTCCTATTGAAAGTAGCCTAGTCCAAGGCTTAGAAATAAATTCATCTAAATCACTCCACAAAAACTCATCAAAGTTTATTTGACCTTGAAAACAACCTAAAAGTCTTTTTACTTTCATGTTTTCTTCATTTTTATGCAAACTTGACTTTCAAGGGGGACTTCATCACCTCCCATGAGTTTTTTAGGGAAGATTTAACCTAGGTTTTCACCTCCTAACATTGAATTAATTTTGCTCCTAATTGGAGTTGCATGTGGGACAAGTGTCACTTTGGACATTGCACTACACTAGACAAATAATAGGATGTAATGGTTGTAAAAAGGACTAGACCTTTTTATAATAAGCCAAGTGATACGGACCCAAAATCTATGCTTTTCATTTACATTATTTGGCATGAAATTCACTATACAATTGATTCCCATAGAACATTCAAAAACTTGTTAGATCTTAGATAAAACCCCACTTACCATGAAAGTATTGTTGGTGCAAGGTGCACCTTAAGGTCCATTTCATAGTACTATCATTTGAGAGAAGGTGGGGTGTAAAAACCCTACTATATAATGTGCATTTACTTTTGGATGAACACTTAATATATTCTCAAATGATGTATATTGATGGATTCCAACAATATCAAACAACCTTGTTAGTTTATGATCTAAGGGTGATTAATTAGTTGGTCTTATCCTAGATTAAAGTCTTGTTTAAAGTCAAAAATTGTTGTAAATAAAAAATACAAACCAAATACATAGTCCTAATTTTCCTTTGAATAAAGAGGTGTTATGTTGCCAATGTTAGATCATCAATTTTCCTTGTTCAAATTTCATCAAAAGCTTGAGAGTCATATCATCCACTTTGGTGTATTTATGATAACCCAATTGAGTTTAAGACCTTTAAAAAAGTTGTTTAAGTCATTCACTTATAATCTAAATTCAAAATTGTACATTTATAAGTTCATAGGGTTGATGTGTTAAGTGAGTTCTCCATTTACACTAAACTTGATGGAACTTAGGTTTAATTTCCAATTTGGGTTAAAGGCCGTTCAAGACTCATAATAATTATCATCACTTGATAGACTTAAGTCATTTTATGATAAAAACTTGCACTTTGAGTCTATTCACCAAAACATTTTGATTCAAGAAAGGTAGTGTTATGCTGTCAAAATTATGGGGAATTATCTTTGCCTTAGAGAGTTTTTGAAAAAAAAAATTGCTCACACCTTTTGGGTAGTCTAGCATTGTTATGCTGCCCAAAACATTTCAAATATTGTTTCATATACCCTCTTGCATACAATTCAAATTTGTTCCTACATTTTTAGACTAATCCAAGTGTACTTTTGTGATCTTTTATCTAAATCACAATTATACTATTCACTTTTGTCTAGCTTGTTTGTCAAAAGAACCAAATTTTATACCATTATTTGTGAGAAAATAAACTATTTCTAAAGTGCCTTTTGTTTCATACCTTATACCTAGTTGATCAAGTTCATGACCAAGAATCAAATGCCTAGTGTTTCTTAGAAGTGTTTCAAATCCATTATATTAAACCTTTCATCTATTTTCAAAGTCTAGTTTTTGACATCATTTGGCCAAGAGTCCTAGTGCATGCCTTGTTTGAGCCTAGATTTTGACATCACATTTGGCCAAAAGACCTAAAAAATTTTAAATTTTTAGATTAGAATGATTTAAAACATTTCAAACTTAAATTTCATCATTTTTTATTTTTGGTCCATTTACTTGCTTATCTTTGTGTGAATAGTGAAAAATTAGATGCTTCCCATTAGCTTGCTTCCTCACAAATATTTGGACAAACCTTTTGATCCTTTTGATGAATCTAGACCAAGTTAGAACATCATCTATTTTAGATTCTATACTTTTTAGAGTTTTTAGAACTCTTTGAACTTTTATCACAAAGTATTGAATATAGATCCCAACATGTATTCCTACACTCATAGTGGACTCAAGTATAATCCTGAGATTAGTAATGTAGTTACACAAGAAGAAATGGTGCAAGACCCCTATGTAGATAATACTATTTATGAGATGGATTCTTATCCCTCTTATGATACTCAATCAAGAGCATAAATCCAAGATCCATTAGCTAACTATTTAGTTAACACACCTTATTCAGAACAAGACTAAGAACAAACTGCACAATACCTAGCTACAATACCCATAGTGGATGAGCTAGTTCTTCAATAGTTATATTCTAATAATAAGGCTTCCACGTATGATCCATTTTTGTTTGAGAGACATTTATTAGAGAATAAAGATGAGATTTTGGTTAGAGCCATAGAGGTAGGGACTAATTTTATACCAAACCTTCCCCTTGAAATTTTGCCAACTCTAGTAAGAGTACCCCACAATATCATTTATGATCAACAAGATTCTTCTAGAAACCCTATGGCTCTAGTCCAAATAACATATAAAGACCCTAGTATATCTAATCAAGGTAAAAACATCATGTAAGATCACTTTAACCAAATGAAAAAAGTATATCAAACCTACCTAAATCTAGCACATGATTTCAATTAGATGAACATGGTGAGTAAGCCTCTTATTGACCTAGTTCCTTCAACAGGAGTGTTGATAGAGTTAACTAGATAAGAGAATATAAGTTTTGACCTATTCATACAAATTGATTTGATAGATAACTTTATGCACATGCTTGTTATTAAAGAAGTGTCTTCAGCCATTACATAGAATAGTGAGCCAAACATAGTGGACAATGTGAAAATAACATCCAATCTTGATCAAAGTGGTACTAATACACAAACAACTAGCCAACAACATTAACCTATAGTTCATCCCATGAGTAGATCATCATACCAAGGAATAAGAGTTTATATAGCCCAGCCTCAACCAACTACTTTCTCAAGTGTATAACCTACAAGCTTAAGTAATTAGACAATGGCTAATGCCATACCCCAACAATAAAATGTGATGAACCCTACTCCTCTTCAATAACTAATGAGTAGTATTCCACAATAATAGACACAATCTAGTGTATCAATGTAATAGAAGGACAAATACATTACCACCTCAATTAGGGGAAACAAATATTCCACCTCACCAGGTAATGACAAACATACCTCTTCAGTTGTAGACTAATATGCCAATCCAAAACCAAGCAATGATTAGTCAACAAAGTGCAAATATTGGTCAGTGATAGATGTTGAATTTGTAACCTATTTTCACTTCCTCACAAGGATTCATGCAATAAGGAGGTACCCATGTTTCTCAAGTACCTACTAGATAACCATTGGTTCAAAATGTGCCACAAATTTAGAGACAGGGTCTTGGTCCATAAGTTCCCACTGCAATAGCAAGTTTCAATTAGTCAACAACATGTCCCTTTTCAACCATAATAGGAAAAATATAGTTATATCCCTCCATCCCAATCACAAAATCCTCCAAGTTAAACCTTTATTTCCAACCCAAACCAAAATACCACACAACTAATTATGCAATTTCAAGTACGTCCTAATCCACATATGCATATTCCTGGTCTATTCCCCAACCAAACCAATGTACCCCAATAAGTATCTCCATCATACCTTGGTCAAAGTGTCACACTTGTGACCTCCCAACCATCTACCCAAATAAATTTTCTCCCTCAAACCAATGTTCTTTCAAGTTTTCAATCCTAAGAATTACAACAAATGAAGGATGCAATTGATGCCATTCAAATTGGTAAATAGATTAAAACGTTCAAATTGGATGATGTTTGTTCCTACCCATTCAACATGGAGTATTTGAAAATACCATTTCCTCTAGGATATGAACCACATAAATTTGATAAATACAAAGGGAAACATGACCCTAAGGCTCATTTAATCGAATTCTTTATCGCATGTCATCTAGTGGCATATAACAAACATATACCTTTTGTTGTTATTCCCAAGGAGCTTGGTTGGACAAGCCTTGGAATGGTTTTTAAAGTTTCCCAAAAATTTAATAATAGATTTTAATGATCTTTTTGACAAGTTTGTGTAGCACTTTTCCTATAATCTCAAGCATGAGATTTCATTAGTGGACTTAACACAAGCAAATAAAAAATTTGGTGAGAGTTTCACAAGTTATTTACATTTATGGATATCCCTTGAAATCTATTTCACCCATAGTTTAATATATAAAAAATTAACCTCTATGTTTACCAAAAATTTGCATAGTGAGATAGCTTATCATTTGGAACTACAATGTGCACATACTTTCAAAGAAATCACCGATAAAGGTTTGTTGATCGAACAGGTGCTCATTAATAAAGGAATCATCAAGATTAACTCAAATAATAAAAATTGAGGTACCAATCAAGAAAATGAGAAACATAAACATCCCATTCAGGTGTAAGCATCATAATCGCCATAGGCTAATAACCATGAAAGACCAAAGCAATTAAACTACAATAAGAATGTTATGGGAAATGGAGTAACTAAATCCCATAATATCCAAATGGTGAAAACATAATCTATACCACCTTTTAAACTTAATGCTACTTAGAAACCTCTCCAACTAATACCATAAGCACAACATCCAAGACCTACACAAAAAATACAACAATATTTATCGTTAAAAACCCGTCCTAGGAGAACTATGCCTACACATCGTGTCTTTAGTGACCTAGGAGAACCTATTGAGTTTGTATTACTACCACTAATCTGATTAGTTAGCCTATACTAAATCATTATTTGCAAGGCATTCCTTATCCTGATTAGTACCATGAAAATGAATTATGTGACTATCATCAGAACAATGGGCATAATCTATGAAGATGTGTCCAAATCAATCATTTAATTGAGAATATGTTGGAGAATGGGGAGATAAAATTGGATAATTTTGATTCCACTTCCAATCAAACTCTTTAAATTTATCAAAACCCCTTTCCCTAACATAATAATCAGCAACAACAAAATAATCAACAATAACAATAATAGCTAGTGTAGCAGCAAAATCAATAGTATCAAAATCAAAAGTTGAACCAGTAAAATCAATAAAATCAGTAGAAAAACCCACAATGATATAAAAATGGATAAAACCAAGGTCAAAATGGTAACAACTAAAAAACTTACCATGTAGTTTCACATGACTAAAATAGGGTTGCAGGTCATATTGCAGGGGGTCACATTAATACCATCTTTATTAATCCTAGACCAAGCACTAATCAACCTAAACCATTTCCAAACAAAAACATTCAAAAAAATTACATCGATAATCCTTATTTGACTTAGGAGTGCATACAAGCAAACCAAAAAATAAGGACTTCCTCCTTTAAACCTTATATCGACAACTCATCCTTTCCACGTGACCACATGTGAGTGCACCAATAGCTGAGACTTGTTATATATGGTCCCACACCATTCCCAACATTTATTAGTAATAATGGTCCAATATTTAATTTTGATTATGAAATCACAACTTAGAGGTCAAAGATTACTAACCTAGGCCCACAACCATCTACCACTTTGCTTGTTATCCAACCAATCATTCAGCCTTAAAATAAACCATTCACTACTGACTAAAAAAAGAAGTTTGATATTATGGAACAATTGTAGAAGACATCATCAAAAATTTATTTTTGATTTTCTATGAACATCAATAATCCATAAGAACATCTTAAATGAGTTTTTGACCCAATCCACTGTTGCTAGTGACATATCCCCTAATAAATTTCTAGATTTGGTTGGATACCTAGCTCCAGCCCAATAAGTCACATTCAACCAAAGTGATATGTCTTCCCTTGACCCACTCCATAATAATCCATTATACATAGAAATATACATAATATGACATAAAGTGAAATATGTCCTTATAGACAATGGATCCAGCCTCAACATAGTATCTCTAAAGCTCATCAAGCTTCTTGGGTACACAATGGTAGATCTCCATCCATAAACAATAACCATAAAAGTCTATGATAATTAGGAAAGAGAATCACAATGCACCATTAGTTTTCCAGTTATCATTGGGCCTTTGACCCATGATACACTTTGCCATATGCTTAATCTTGAGTTATCATACAATATACTTCTAGGAAGGCCTTGGTTACATGAGATTCATGCAATTCCACCAATGCTACACCAATGTATCAAGTTTTCCCACTCAGGGATGGAAGTGAATATTCTAGGAGATTTACCACCATATGAACACTTCAAGCATCTTGAGGCCAAATTTCAAAGCCATAATTATCAATACAACATGAAAAAAAGTTCGAAGTAGGATAAAGGAAAGGCTATACTTATTGATCCTTTACTAAATAATTGCATAAATACTAATACCTTAGATTCTCTTTCCCACATGCCAACTCCTAAAGTTTCTAATCATTTCACCATTTTAGATAATGGACTAAGAGAGTATGTGACCCATGATACATTTATTATTGCCAATATTCCTCAGAATCTAAAAACCTTTGGGTGAGTTAAAGTCCCTCCACATATGCATTGGTAACAAAAGAATAAATATAAGGGACCTATCACATTTGTACTAGAATTTGGCCTAGAACCTAAGCCTCTTGATGGGGATGAATCATGATTATACAATGATAACCAAGATGATAGTTATAAAAATACAAAATATCCTATTCCCAATAGGATCACGGAGCATCATAATTATGAAGGAAGAGGAGTTAAACTGAATCAATAAGGAACCATCAAGCCAATTTCAATGACTAAGCATGAAAGACTTTATGGACTTGGATTTAAACCACCTGGGGTTGAACCCACATATCTTATAAAAACTCTATCATTAGTGACTAGTGATGATGATGTTGATAGTGAAGTAGAGTTTGGTCATTGCCTCACCTTTGATAACCTAGCTGAAACCAAAATATTTGATAATAATGCCATTTTTACCCTTACCTTGGCTATTCATCACAACCCATTACCATTATATTATCCCAAATTGATAAATTGGGACCAATAAGAATCTAGTTTGCTAATTGATGAGTTTCATAATGATGAGGCATTATGTGACTTCTTAGGCCTTCAAGATAATGTTATGTTGGAGATCACAAGTCAAGATTCTCAATTACATTAGATCCTACAACTTATTTTGGAGAGTGAGTGAACACCCTTAGCCAAAAACAAATAAGTAAAACATTGAGGTCCCAATGTGAAAACCTCTTTGAGGCACTTTTTGACTAGGAAAAAAGTAAAGATAAAGGCCAGTCTAGTGGTGAAAACCTATTTTAGGCACCATTAGACAAGGGTATTCATTTTTCTTCAAATTTAGACCAGGAGACCACCAATGATGAACTTACCTATGGATTTGAGTTTAACTTTGAGAAACAATGAGTATTTGATCAAATTCTTCAAGAATTTTTTACTATTATTCTCACATGGATAGATCTCCCATTAGGGGACTCAGATTCATCATGCCTAGGAGAAGTTGAAGAGCAAGTCCTAACAAAGGACCTTGACATAATTCAACAGTTCAATCATTGCCTACTATCCTAAAAGATAGTTTGACCCTTCTAGTTTAAGATACAATAAAAGTAAATATCAAGACTCCATTAGGCATGAAATGGATAAAATTAGGCATGTCCCTCATTAAGGAGGAACATGACATCTTTACAGCTCTATTGAGAGAATTTGTGGATATATTTTCATGTACCTATTCTGACATGCCAGGTTTAGACCTTACCTTGGTTTTGCACCACCTTATGGTTAATCCTGATGTCAAACTAAGAAAATAAAATTTGCGTAAGATGCATCCTCACATTACTATATTAGTAAAGAAAGAGCTGAAAAACTCTTAGAAGAAAGATGTATATGATCCATTGATTACTTAGAATAGATCTCTAATGTGATACCTATCAGTAAAAAACTTGAAGGGATTAGAATCTATACTAATTTTTAAGAGAAAAAAAATCTCATCCTAAAGATAATTTTCCATTGCCTAATATCGACATGATCATTGAATCCATGGTAGTTTATTAAATGCTTTCACTCATGGATGGTTTTTTAAGATACAACTAGATTAGAATAACACCAGAAGACCAACATAAAATAGTGTTCACCACTCCATGGGGAACATTTTATTATCAGGTAATGTAATTTGGCCTTAATAATGCTATAGCTACATATCAAAGGGCCATGACTATCATATTCCATGATATGATGCATGATATTGTTGAAGACTATGTCAATGACATACTAGGTAAATCCAAAACTAGGGCTGACCATCCAGTAGTGCTATGTAAAATATTTTAAAGATTATGGGAGTACAAAGTTAGAATCAATCTAAATAAATGTGTGTTTAGTGTAACTTCTGGCACATTACTTGGATTCATCATGTCCCATTATGTTATTGAAGTCTATCTGACTAAAGTCCATTCTATAACCAAGATGCCACCACCAACCAATTTAAAGTAACTCTATAGTTTATAGGGTAAGATCCAGTTAATCTGATGCTTCATCTCTTAGTTACCAAACAAGTTCCATCTATTTACACACCTTTTGAAATAGGGAGTTACATTTCATTGGGATGATCAATACCAAACAACTTTTTAATAAATCAAAGACTATCTCATTAATCTGCTTATTTTATTAACTCCTAAGCTAGAAAAGCCTTTTTTGTTATACCTATTAGCTATTGACCATGCTCTAAGAGCACTCTTGGCTAAACATGGTGATAATGGAAAAGAGCATGTCGTATACTACCTAATCCATACCTTGGTTAAATATGAACATAACTATGTACCTATTGAAAAATCTTGTCTAGCCATAGTCTTTACAGCTTAGAAACTAAACCATTACATGTTGAATAATAAGACCATGGTCATTTTAAAAGTAGATCCACTCAAGTATCTACTATCTAATATAGATTTCCAAGGTAGAATGGCTAAATGGATTATTATTCTTAGTGAGTTTGACATAGAGTATGTCAATTAGAAGGCAATCAAGGGATAAGTCTTTGCAAATCAACTTGTTGAAGCACCTCTCACAGACACAGCCACTCACATTTCAATTTCCTAATGAATCCATAATGACCATCATTGACACACCCCTTGAGGAAAATCCATAAAAACTATATTTTTATGGTTCATTTACTACACAAGGATCGGGGGTAGGCCTATTGTTTATGATACCATAGGGGGATCTAATCCTTAAGTCATTCAAAATCAGTTTTCCTTGTACAAACAATATGGCTAAGTATGAAGCATTTGTTGTAGGACTTTGACAAGTAGTGTATTGTAATATATCTAATCTCTAAGTTTATGGCGATTCTTAGTTAGCCATCAAGTAGGTCATAGATCATTTTTATACCAAAGATGATAAGCTAGTTCCATATAAAGCCATGGTCAATACTCTTAAGCAACAAACTACCAATATTTAGTTTGAGCACATACCAAGGGATAATAATAAAACTATAGATGCCATGTCTACTATTGGCTCTATGATTCAACAAATAAATAAAGATAGAGAGTATTAGTTTTTCATCAAGAATTTGTTAATACCAGCTCATGAACCTTCAACTATTGCCATGATTTGTGATATTGTTGGTCCTAATTATATCTAGTATTCAAACCTCTAAAACTACCTTCATGACCAAGTTATACCACCTAACATATCTCAAAATCAAACCAAAGCCTTCATTCATCATTCCACTCATTATAATCTACTTGGATCCACCCTTTAAGGTCATAGTTTTGATGGAACTCTACTTTGTTGTTTAACTTTAGCAGAGTCTATGCTAATTTTAAGAGAAGTTCATGAAGGAGTATGTCATGATCATTCTATCAGGGCAGTCATGTATAAAAATCTCTTGTGTATTGGTTATTATTGGCCCAAAATGTATGTAGATGCCACTGCATATGTAAAAAAGTGTGACAAATGTTAATGGCATGCTAATTTGATTCATGCCCCAACAAAAACTTTGAAATTGATGTTGACAGCATGGCCATTTTCTACCTAGGTACTTGACATCATTTGGAAAATTAACCCCACTTCATCTAATGACCATAAACATATCCTTACCACCACTGAGTATTTCACTAAGTGGGTTGAATATATACCCCTCACTTATGTGATGGGAAATCAAATTTATAAATTCATTTTCAACCATCTCATTTGCCACTACAGTATGCCCATTGACATTATATCTAATAATGGAGGATCATTCAAGAATAAGGATGTAGACTAGCTATGTACTAAATATAACATCACACAACATTTTTTTATAACATATTACCCTCAAGATAATGGCCAAGAGGCATCTAACAAAACCATTGTAAATATTATCAAAAAGATTGTCAATGATGTTGATCATGATTGGCACTTGTAGATATTCCCTACCCTTTGGGCATACCATACCAATCAAAGTATGCCCATAGGAGCCACTTAATACTCACTTTTTTATGTTACTGAAGCCATCCTTCCTTTTAAGATTGAATTTCCTTCACTATGCATCTCTTTTAATCATGTCCTAGATGATCATGACTATTGAGTAGCTCACCTACAAGAGCTAGACCTACTTGATGATAAATACACATTCGCATTCATCAATCTTCAAGAATATTAGAACTGACTAAAAGGCCACTATAATCAACATGTTAAGTATATAACATTTGAATGTGGTGATCTTGTTCTTAAAGAAAACCAAAAGAATACCATGACTAAGAAGAAGCATAAAGGAAAATTAAAACCAAACTAGATAGGGCCTTTCATCATTACTATATATTATGGATTAGGATCATACAGGCTCACCACACCTGATAGAGATGAAATTTTAGAGTCGATGAATATTATTCATCTCAAGTGGTACTATGCTTGAATTCTAAGGTGTATTGTCTATAAGGACCATTTTAGTTATGCCATTTTATTACTATTCTTCTTTATACAAATACCATCCTTATATGTCCTCTGTTTCATATCCACTTTATGCTTTTGACCTATCAGCCTAGTGTGTTCTAAAGCCTAGCCCATTTGACCTTGGTTTTTGCCATTCATTACATAGTTTTATCATCAAGGTATCTGATCAATTTCATCAGTTGGTTTAAGTACTTCAAATAAATATCATATTTTGCGATAGTGTGATAGAAGTTTTGGTAGTTATATCCTTCATTTATTATTCCTTTCTTACCAATGGTCTTGTTACTAATTATAACCACCTTTGAGAAAATTAGTACCATTTATTTATGTTATTGTATCATGGTTATAACCACCTATGGGAAAACTAAGGGCAACATTAATCCTTAACATACAAACTTACCACTTCCTATGTTGTACTATGTCTTTTTACCAATTGTGCCTATGTTGTTTGAATTGACTGCTACACTAGTTAAACTCCTTCACTATAAGGGTAGAAATATAGTGACTTGAGGTCTTACTCTGGGACTATGTAGGTAGTGTTTGATACTTATTAAGGTCAACTTAGTCACCCTTCCTACCATTCTCTCACCATTTTGTGAGCATCCTAGGTGTGATCACTCTCACCATTTTGTGAGCAACCTAAGTTTGAATTATCTCACCATTTTTCAATTTGAACCATTTAGTGTCTCATCATTCTTGATTTCTAAAATAATTCCAAAAGAATTTGAAAAATCATTAGAAAATAACAAAAACATTAACCACTTCTTTGCCTTAAGGATTTTGGGAAGCCTTACTAATTTATAAGCAAATCACTTGTCATTTAATTTCTCCATCCTTTTTGGCCTTTTCTCTCATGCACTTGCCATTTTACAATACCATTCCTATTATTCTATCACATTGATTCTTTTTGTTTTCATTAGTTATCATTTTCTTCCCATTCCCTGGGAGAACTACATTTGGCCTAAAGTTTTTTTATTAGATATACATCCATAGAACTATGTAAGTAGCATCCACTTTCCTAGTGCATATGGAGACAACTTAGCCATCCCCTTCCTTTTCTTATATTTCCCCCATTTTATTCATGTGTTAGGGCATTATTCGTATGGTTTGTTTTGAGTGTTTCTTTGTTTGTTTCTATGTTGTTTTGTCTATGTGCCTATTTGTTTACTCTTATAAATGTTACCTTGATTTAGTTTATGTGTGTTCATTGGATGATTCTTGGCCCACACTTATACTTAAATCCATCCATATTCATATGTTTACATTGTCATCATGGTTTTTATTATTGGCTAATTATTTTCTATTGAGTATTGGATTATGGGAGTCAGTCCTTATGCATATTTCAACCAAGTCCTCATGATTTTATACCATGATACATATCAACATGTGCTAGAAAAAACTTTAGCTTCAAGAAGTCTATTCATCAATGGTGGCATCTCTTTGATATCAACATCATGATTCCATCCTAATCATATCTTAAACAGAGTAATTAAACATGAAAGAATTTTAATCTTTATTAGTTCAGATGAGCATCTCCCTACTAGCAAGTTATTCCATTTCATCATTAACCTTTATGTTTAGTTATCATCTTTTTCAACCACATTTTTCATATTTATCATAATTAGGGTCTAATGATTATAACCGCCTATGGGAAAATCATTGCACACCATCTCAACTTCATTTATTAATGATTATAACCACCTTTAGGAAAATCATTATGTTATCACCACTTTACTTTTTCTACCCATATAGGGGCACATTGTTATCTTATGTGTCTATCCTAACTAGGGTAGCTCCATCTTCTTAATGATTATAACTACCTTTAGGCAAATCATTGTGTTATCATACCATGTTGCCACTATCAAGGTACAATGATTATAATCACCTTTAGGAAAACCATTGTACACTATCCCACTTGTAGTCTCAATGATTTTGACTACTTTTTTAGTATCATTGTGTTTTCACCCCATCATCTTTTCTTTCTTTGGTCCCCTCATTTCACTTCTTTATTTTTGAAGGACCATTTGTTAACTTACTTTTGCCAACCATTCCATCGAAGGGGCATCATACAGTTAGTTTAGCATCATTATAGTTATAGGCATGTAGAACATTTTTATTCCTTGAGAAGATGTTGATGTGCTTATAGCTTGTAATTCCTTCTTGAATAGGGGCAACTGTAAACACCTAAAAATGGCCACCAATAACCTCCAATAAATATTTTGGGTAATTTCCACCCAAAATGCACAATTTGGCCTAAAAACACTAAAACATGCTAAATGATGTGAAACTGACATATTCAAGTACTGATTTTGGCTAGGGTATCTCTAAATAGGGTAATGTAATTTATGGTCTAGTTAACTTTGATCAGATCATTCTGAGTCAAAATGCTAATTTTACACCTAGGTGCTCTAAATTGCTCTTTCCTATCAAATCTCTTACACAAGGTGCATACCTTTATTATTTTTTGTTAGTACCATCCTAAATGGGAATACAATTCTAATGCATCTGGCATCACCTTCCAATTCTAATCTAGTCAAATTTTAGACCAATAACAAGGCATTCTAATCAATTTGAGTAATTTGTGCATAAAGTGCTTAATCATGCTTAAGAGCTAATTAATCTAAATCAAGGCCTAATTAATAAATCCATGGAAACTTGTTGAATACTTTTTTTTGAAATGAATATTGAATATTTGCATCATCAGGTGACCTCATTTCTTGGGAAGACACCCCTAGGCCATAAATGCCACACATATCAAGATTCATGCCCTCCATGCCTCTTAATTTCCCCTTCTTCCAATGTCATGATGAGGATAATTATAAACATAATTCTAAAAATTTAATTAATCCTCAACCACACATCTCAATCTCAGGATATATGGTTCAGGTTGATTCTAGACATTTACAAAAATCTATAAATAGAGGCCACAAACATCATTTTTAATCTATTTTGGTGCAAATTTATAATGCACAAATATATTAAAGAACCCATTACAATTAGTGTTACCATGCCAAATTTATTCCAAGCCAATGGTGCCAAGGAGAGATGGAGGTAGAGAAGCTTCTATTGCCAAGGACTTCATGAGCATAAACCAAGAAAGCCACTACAACAAGCATTTTGAAGCATCTAATGAAGGTAAAATAGAATTTATTTTACATTTTAGTTGTGTTTTTTATTCATGTTTGTTAACTAAGCTCTCCTTAGTGTCTAGGCCTAGTAGTTAGTGTGTTTCTTTCATTTTGTTTTCATTTTGAAACTAACACCATACTAACCATCCTCTCTTGAGTCAAATTTCTATATTTACAATTAGTCATACCAACATTATATTGATGACATGGACATCCTACCTTACCCAGAATGCTTAAAATCTACTTATCTTATACTTCTATAAGTTATGAGGCTATGTCTACTCTTCTCCCTTGGCAGTAACATCCAAGACATATAGTAGTGTCGACATTATTGTCCTAACCTAAAAAAAGTTTTTAGTTCCGTAAAGTCATCCAATTTTTAAATGAAACACATTACCATGGTTGGACTAAGTGTTTTAATGTGAGTTATCCCCCAATAAGATTGGTATAAATACAATATCAACACCCATTCATTACTCACCTAGAAAAGACCAAAAGAGCACTAAAAAGCACTTAAGTTACTAAAAGATTTCATATAATGCATTATTCTAATATCAATTAAAGGAAAAAACTAGCTACAAGTTTGAAGTACTAAAGTATTCATAAGGTCATATTTTCCATGTTTTAATCTAGGTCATTATTGTACTTGCTTACACACATTGTATAATTCACACACAATCTAACACATAAGGGAGAACTACATGAGTCTGAGGTAATATTATATATTATTAGCTATGTAGGTAACACTCTTTGATAGTGGATTCATTTTGGGTCATATTTACACTATGTTCCCACTAACCCATTTTTTTGCCAAGGCCAGATTGAAGATATAAATCTAGGGTTTTACCATTTCACCAGGAGTAATAGTCCATGACCTAGATCTAAATGCACTAGAGTAAAGGTGAATCCAAACCCAAAATCATCTAGGTGGTTACATCTTATTTAATTATATATTTTTTTAAAGACACTAGCATTAAGATAAGACACTAGTGTTGATGCAATTATCCCAAGCTGACACAAATGTCTAAAGAAAAAGAGGCACCAAATCTAGAATCTGACAATTGATCCAAAATCCACTTCCTATATGTTTCCTACCTATTTCTATACGATTTTCACTTTCACATTCAAAAGAGGAAACAAGAAACTAAGAGAAATGGTCTAAGGCTTATATGTACCTAGATGAAGTTGTGCACACCGTTATCCAAACGTCGTGAGAACTCCTCTTTGGATGTGGAGGATGACACCTATGGAAGAAAGAAACTAAAATGAAGAAGACGTTAGATGAGGAGATGGTGGGATGCCAAGCAAAAGCTTGATCCCAGAAGTAGAAAGACTTCTTTGAGGGATGATAACCCACTAGTTGATAAAAATAGTGTTTGATAAAGAGCAGAATGATAAAAGACTAAAATGATTAAAGAGTAAAACAAAAATAGAAGCAAATGCTTACTTGAATGTTGATGTCAGCTTGGTCATAGTCATCGACATTGGTTAGTCTACTGACGTCAGTTGTCAAGGTCTACCGACGTCGGTTAGTCTACCAATGTCGATGGGGGCAGTGGTCTTTGCGGCTGGTGTCAATCAAGGTGGTAGTCTTCAGACGAGGTCTGGTCAGGTCTAGGTAGGTTTCAAGGCTGTAAATGGGTCTTAGAAGGAGTTTGGGCCTTGTTAATGGTCTGTGCAAGGCTATGGGTAGAGTTGTAGGGACAATGGATAAAGTGTATGTTCTGAAAAGGGGGATAGAGGTGGTAAGGATAAGGGAAGGCCTCTCAGCCTTTCCAGGAGGGAGTCAAGTCTGGTCTAGCTGATAGTCTAGTCTGGGGGGTGATATTACTTGGAAGTAATAACTAAAAACATAATGAAAACACAAACAAAATACTTACCTATGGCTTGCAGAAGGAGTGTTGCTAGTGCTTGTACCTATTATTGATGTAAAAGACTGATGCAGAGTCCCTGTAATTGCTATAGCTGGTGCAAAAGCCTTGTGAGAGAGAGAGAGTGAGAGGTCTGAATGTTTCTATATGATTTTCACTTTCACATTCAAAAGAGGAAATGAGAAACTAAGAGAAATGGTCTAAGGCTTATATGTACCTGAATGAAGTCTTGCACACTGTTATCCAGACATCGGGAGAACTCCTCTTTAGTTGTGGAGGATGACACCTATGGAAGAAAGAGACTAAAATGAAGAAGACATTAGATGAGGAGATGGTGGGCTGCCAAGCAAAAGCTTGATCCTAGAAGTATAAAGACTTCCTTGAGGGATGACAACCCACTAGTCAATAAAAATAGTGTCTAATAAAGAGCAAAATGATAAAAGACTGAAATGATTAAAGACTAAAATAGAAATAGAAGCAAATACTTATTTGAATGTTGTTATTAGCCTGGTCATAATCACCAACATTAGTTAGTCTATCAACATCAGTTGTTAAGGTCTGTTGACGTCGATTAGTCTGTCAACGTCAGTGGGGGCAGTGGTCTCTATGGCTGGCATCGGTTGGGGTAGTAGTCTTTGGATGAGGTCTAGTCAGGTCTAGATGGGTTACAAGGCTATAGACAGGTTTGAGGAGTTTGGGCCTTGTTAATGGTCTGTGCAAGGCTATGGGCAGAGTTACAGGGATAATGGATAGAGTGTATGTTCTGAAAAGGGGGATAGAGGTGGTAAGGATAAGGGAAGGCCTCTCAGCCTTTCCGAGAGGGAGTCAAGTCTGGTCTAGTTGATAGTCTGGTCTGGGGGGTGATATTACTTAGAAGTAATAACTAAAAACATAATGAAAATACAAACAAAATACTTACATGTGGCTTGTAGAAGGAGTGCTGTTAGTGCTTGTACTTGTTGTTGATGTAAAAGACTGATGCAAAGTCCCTATAGTTGTTGTAGCTTGTGCAGAAGCCCTATGAGAGAGAGAGAGTGAGAGGTCTGGTGGATTGAAGACTAGAAGATTAGCTGATTGTTGAAGGTTGAAAGGCCGATGATTGAAGGTTAAAGGAGTGAATTGAAAGAGTGGATGCAAAGATTGGAAAAATGGATGCAAGAGAGAGGAAGAGTGGATGCCAAGATTGGAAAATTGGATTGAAAGAGCGGATAAGCAGATCAAAGATTGGAAAATGGGATGTAAAGATTGGAAAATGGGATCCTGCATTTGGGTCAAGAACACAGTTATGAACGAAATTGATGCTGGAAAAATCACCGACATCGGTCAATAGTTGACTGACATTGGTGGCTAGAATGCAAGAAAAAGGCTAAAAATAGCCTTTCATCTATTTTCCCAACTGCCAGGTCAGCGAGTCGGGGGAAGAAACAATTGAAGGTGGATTAATAGGCATGGAAAATGAGTGGGATAAGGGAAATGGGGTCTTAAATCATTTAAGACTTGGCAAGGGGTAGTGGAGGGGAAGTTGGAATAGGTCATAGGGTTATAAATGAGGGTATCTAAGGGCAAAAGAATCTAAGGAGATGAGAGGTGGCATGGGTAAGGTGGCAAGGGGAGAGAGAGAATTATTAATTTAAAATAAGATAATTATTTTAAATTAATAAGACATAGGTTAGGCATGGTTAGAAGTGGAAAGGGTCCAAGGGGACCAAGGGGGGAGTCAACCAAGGGTTTAGACATGATTTTGGTGTCTACATTTGCCCCTTTTTGTCTTCTTGGTTGTTCTGGATGAACTGCAAGACAAAAATAGGAATTGGTTGCCCCAGGTATGGGATGAGGTTAATTTCATCCTGTTGGTTGTTCAAGTGAACTGTAGGACAAAAATGAAAGGAGGGTTGGTTGCACCAGATATGGGATCAGGTATTCCCCCTCAAAGTGGGAGCCAAGGGAAGGGAACCTAAAATCAGGTGCCGATTTGATAGATAGATGGATGAAAAGGGTGAAAGTGTGAGTGAAAACGCTGTAATAGTCGTGATTGCACATATATCACTTCACAG
Organism: Torreya grandis; assembly: GCA_037957365.1. Lineage (NCBI taxonomy): Eukaryota > Viridiplantae > Streptophyta > Pinopsida > Cupressales > Taxaceae > Torreya > Torreya grandis. The sequence continues at coordinate 565,437 of JARHVA010002636.1, forward strand.
GATGGTCAGGTCAAATTATTGTAGGTCAAGGGTCAAGGAGTGCCAAAATTGAAATAACTGGGCCCCAAGATTAGTCGTAGCTAATCAGGTTATTCAATCTAAGTTGAAGCTCCATTGGTCATCATGTTCTAGGTATTCTAGGCTCAAGAAGTGCTCCTAAAAACATGAAAATATCACAAGTAGTGGGGATCAATCAGCTTGCGATCCTATACTTGTGAGGGTCAAAATATGGGCTGAGCACAATTTTGCTAACCATTCATGAGGTAGCATACATGAAAAAACAACCAAGGCAACGTTGTCTTGGAAGTGGTCAGGGTCTGCGGAGATAGTCGTGATCTCCAAGGTCATTGGTCGAGGCGGATGGACGAAAGGATGTGGCCAAGCTAACCTCAGAAGATTGAGTGCTGCCTACATAGCCCTAATGGAAGGGCCTCAAGCTAATGTAGTTTTGATAAAGAGTAGAATGATAAAAGACTACAATGATTAAAGATTGAAATAGAAATAGAAGCAAATGCTTACCTAAATGTTACTGTTACCCTGGTCATAGTCACCAACGTCGGTTAGTCTGTTGACATCGATTGTCAAGGTCTACCAACGTCAGTTAGTTTGTCAATGTCAGTGGGGGTAGTGGTCTCTACAGTCAACGTCGGTCAAGGTAGTAGTCTTTGGATGAGGTTTGGTCAGGTCTAGATGGGTTTTAGGGCTATAGATGGGTCTGAGAAGGAGTTTGGGCCTTGTTAATGGTTTGTGTAAGGCTATGGGCAGAGTTGCAGGGACAATGGACAGAGTGTATGTTCTAAAAAGGGGGGTAGAGGTGGTAAGGATAAGGGAAGGCCTCTCAACCTTTTCGAGAGGGAGTCAAGTCTGGTCTAGCTGATAGTTTGGTTTGGGGGGTGATATTACTTGGAAGTAATAACTGAAAACATAATGAAAACATAGACAAAATACTTACATGTGGCTTGCAGAAGGAGTGATGCTGGTGCTTGTACCTATTGTTGATGTAGAAGACTAATGTAGAGTCCCTGCAATTGTTGTAGCTGGTACAGAAGCCCTATGAGAGAGAGAGAGAGTGAGAGGTCAAAATGTTTCTATAGGATTTTTGCTTTCACATTGAAAAGAGGAAATAAGAAACTAAGAGAAATGGTCTAAGGCTTGTACGTACCTGGATGAAGTCTTACCATTATCCAGACATCGTGAGAACTCCTCTTTAGTTGTGGAGGATGAAACCTATGGAAGAAAGAGACTAAAATGAAGAAGACATTAGATGAGGAGATGGTGGGCTGCCAAGCAAAAGCTTGATCCCAGAAGTAAAAAGACTTCTTTGAGGGATGACAACCCACTAGTCAATAAAAATAGTGTCTAATAAAGAGCAGAATGATAAAAGACTAAAATGATTAAAGACTAAAATAGAAATAGAAGCAAATGCTTACCTAAATGTTGATGTCAGCCTGGTCACAGTCACTGACATCAGTTAGTCTGTCGATGTTGGTTGTCAAGGTCTGTCGATGTCAGTTAGTCTACTAACATCGGTGGGGGTAGTGGTCTCTACAGCTAGTGTCAGTTGGGGTAGTAGTCTTTGGATGAGGTCTGGTCAGGTCTGGATGGGTTTCAGGGTTGTAGACGGGTCTGAGAAGGAGTTTAGGCCTTGTTAATGGTCTGTGCAAGGCTATGGGTAGAGTTGTAAGGACAATGGATAGAGTGTATGTTCTGAAAAGGGGGATAGAGGTGGTAAAGATAAGGGAAGGCCTCTCAGCCTTTTTGGGAGGGAGTCAAGTTTGGTCTAGCTGATAGTCTAGTCTGGGGGTGATATTACTTGGAAGCAATAACTAAAAACATAATGAAAACATAGACAAAATACTTACCTGTGGCTTGCAGAAGGAGTGCTACTGGTGCTTGTACCTGTTGTTGATGTAGAAGACTGATGCAGAGTCCCTACAGTTGATGTAGCTGGTGCAGAAGCCCTGTGAGAGAGAGAGTGAGAGGTTTGGTGGATTGAAGACTGGAAGATTGGCTGATTGTTAAAGGTTAAAAGGCTGATGATTGAAGTTCAAAGGAGTGGATTGAAAGAGCGGATGCAAAGATTCAAAAAATGGATGCAAGAGAGAGGAAGAGTAGATGCCAAGATTGGAAAATTGGATTGAAAGAACGGATAAGTGGATCGAAGATTGGAAAATGAGATGCAAAGATTGGAAAATGGGATCCTACATTCGGGTCAAGAATGCAGTTATGAAGGAAATCGATGCCGGCAAAATTGCTAACATCGGTCGATAGTTGATCGACATCAATGGCTGGAAGGCAAGAAAAAGGCTAAAAATAGCCTTTCGTCTATTTTCCCAACTATCAAGTCAGTAAGTCGGGGGAAGAAATGGTCAAAGGTGGATTAATAGACATGGGAAATGAATGGGATAAGGGAAATGGGGTCTTAAATCATTTAAGACTTGGCAAGGGGTAGTGGAGGGGAAGTTGGAATAGGTCATAGGGTGATAAATGAGGGTGTCTAAGGGCAAAAGAATCCAAGGAGATGAGAGGTGGCATGGGTAAGGTGGCAAGGGGAGAGAGAGAATTATTAATTTAAAATAAGACAATTGTTTTAAATTAATAAGACATAGGTTAGGCATGGTTAGAAGTGGAAAGGGACCAAGGGGACCAAGGGGGAGTCGACTAAGGGTTTAGACATGATTTCGGTGTCTACATTTGCCCCTTTTTGTCTTCTTGGTTGTTCTGGATGAACTACAAGACAAAAATAGGAATTGGTGGCCCCAGGTATGCGATGAGGTTGATTTCATCCTATTGGTTGTTCAAGTGAACTATAGGACAAAAATGAAAGGAGGGTTGGTTGCACCAAATGTGGGATCAGGTATTCCCCCTCAAAGTGGGAGTCGAGGGAAGGGAACCTAAAATTAGGTGTTGATTTGATAAATAGATGGATGAAAAGGGTGAAAGTGTGAGTGAGAATGCTGCAATAGTCATGATTGCATGTATACCACTTCACAGGATGGTCAAGTCAAATTATCATAGGTTGAGGGTTGAGGAGTGCCAAAATTGAAATAACTGGGCCCCAAGATTAGTCGTAGCTGATCGGGTTATTCAATCTAAGCTGAAGCTCCAATGGTCATCATGTTCCAAGTATCCTGGGCTCAGGAAGTGCTCCTGGAAACACAAAAATGTCACAAGTAGAGGGGATCAACTGGCTTGCGATCCTATACTTGTGAGGGTCAAAATATGGGCTGAGCATAATGTTGCTAACCATTCATGAGGTAGCATACATGCAAAAACAACCAAGGCAACGTTGTCTTGAAAGTGGTCAGGGTCTGCGGAGATAGTTGTGATCTCCAAGGTCATTGGTCGAGGTGGATGGACAAAAGGATGTGGCTGAGCTAACCTCAGAAGATTGAGTGCTACCTACATAGCTCCAATGGAAGGGCCTCAAGCCAATATAGTTTTGATAAAGAGTAGAATGATAAAAGACTAAAATGATTAAAGACTAAAATAGAAATAGAAGTAAATACTTACCTAAATGTTTCTGTCAACCTGGTCATAGTCGTTGACGTCGATTAGTCTACCAACATCAGTTGTCAAGGTCTACCGACGTCAGTTAGTCTACCAACGTCAATGGGGGTAGTGGTCTCTATGGCTGGCGTCAATCAGGGCAGTAGTCTTTGGATGAGGTCTAGTCAGGTCTGGATGGGTTTCAGGGCTGTAGATAGGTTTGAGGAGTTTAGGCCTTGTTAATGGTCTGTGCAAGGCTATGGGCAGAGTTGTAGGCACAATGGATAGAGTGTATGTTCTGAAAAGGGGGATAGAGGTGGTAAGGATAAGGGAAGGCCTCTCAGCCTTTCCAGGAGGGAGTCAAGTCTGGTCTAGCTGATAGTCTGGTCTGGGGGGTGATATTTCTTAGAAGCAATAATTGAAAACATAGACAAAATACTTACCTGTGGCTTGCAAAAGGAGTGTTGCTAGTGCTTATACCTATTGTTGATGTAGAAGACTGATGCAGAGTCCTTGAAGTTATTGTAGCTAGTATAGAAGCCCTGTGAGAGAGAGAGTGAGAGGTCTGGTGGATTGAAGACTGGAAGATTGGCTGATTGTTGAAGGTTGAAAGGCTGATGATTGAAGGTTAAAGGAACAGATTGAAAGAGTGAATGCAAAGATTGGAAAAATGAATGCGAGAGAGAGACCAAAAATCACCTTTGGGCTAGTCTTAAGCAACTAATGTCAGTGATCCTACCGGCATCGGCCGACAGGTAACTGACGTCGATAACTGGAATAATGGCAAAAAGGCTAAAATTAGCCTTTCATTTGTTCTTCCAACTGCCTAGGTCAATGGGTCATGCGAAAATGGTCGAAGGTGGATAAATAAACATGAGGATTAGTGGAGGGGAAGTTGGAATAGGTCATAGAGTGATAAATGAGGGTATCCAAGGGAAAGGAATCCAAGGAGAGGAGAGGTGGCAAAAGGGGTGAGATGGCAAGGGGAGAGAAAGAATTATTAATTTAAAATAAGATAATTATTTTAAATTAATAAAACATAGGTTAAGCATGGTTAGAAGTTAGAAAGGGACCAAGGGGGGACGAGGAGGATGACCAAGGGAGTAGACACGATTTCAGTGTCTACATTTTCCCCTTTTTGTCTTGTTGGTTATTCTGGACGAACTACAAGACAAAAATAGGAGTTGGTTGCCCCAGGTGTAGGATAAGGTTGATTTTGTCTTGTTGGTTGTTCAAATGAATTGCAAGACAAAAACATGAGGTTGAGGGAAGGGAACCTGAAGTCAGGTGCTAATTTGATAGAGAGTGGATGAAAATGGTGAAGATGGAGTGTGAACGCTGCAAAAGTCATGATTGCACATATACCACTTCACAAGATGGTCAGGTCAAATTGTCACAGGTCAAGGGTCGAGGAGTGCCAAAATTGAAATAACTGGGCCCAGCATTTGGTCGTAGCTGATCGGGTCATTCAATTGATGTTGAAGCTCCAATGGTCATCGTGTTCCAGGTATCTCAGGCTCAGGAAGTGCTCCTGGAAACACGAAAATGTCACAAGTAGTGGGGATCAACTGGCTTGTGATCCTATACTTGTGAAGGTCAAAAAAATGGGTTGCAAACAATTTTGCTAACCATTCATGAGGTAACATACATGCAAAAATAACCAAGGCAATGTTGTCTTGGAAGTGGTTAAAGTTGGAGGAGATAAGAATGATCTCCAATGGTCAATGGTTGAGGTAGGTTGAGATAGATAGTTGATCAAATGAATGGACAGATGAAAGAATGTGGCCGAGCTAACCTCAGAAGACGTCGTGTCATCTGAGTGCTGCCTACATAGCCCCTGTGGTTAGGGCCTCAGGCCAATATGGTTCTCCCTAAAAGGGAAGAAGAGGGTCAAAATGGTTGATGGTCTGGGTCAAGGTCAAGTCATGGTTAAAGGAGGAAAGAAGGTTTGTCCATCAAAGACATGAACAAACGAGGGTGGTCGAGCTAACCCCAGAAGATGTCGTGTCAACTGAGTGCTGCCTACATAGCCCCAGTCTTAGGGCCTCAGACCAATGTAGTTTAGATAAGGAGGCAAAATTGGTCAATAGGTTGGTTTGGTCATGTGTTGAAATGATGAGGATAAGATGATGTTACAGCCTTTTCCATATTGTGTGATGGTGTATTCTGTAACATTGGTTGAGGGGTCTTTCATCCCTAGCAATTTTCCATATTCGTGATGGATGTATGCTAAAAATGAATTGAGGTCTATTTATGCTTTATCAAGTAATGGTTTATGCTTAACATAAATTGTGTGGTCGATAGTTTCCATGTGTATTGGTGTGAAATGGACTATGTCATGTGACAAGTCTGAAAATGTTTGGGTTGGCTTGGTTGGGTAGAAAAAGGTTTGGTTGAATGTGACCAAAGTGCGAAAAAGAAGTGAAAGGCAAATTGCTCTTTCATTGAAAAGGACCAAAATGATAGCATAGATAGGGGTTGTTAGAACCAAGAGCCCCATTCATGCATTATGCCGTTGACCATTGGTTTATGTTGGAGAAGTAGTCGAATCACTTGACGTTAAGTGAGCTCGAAATCCCTTGAGTATGTTAGGGTGATAAGTAGGATTGTGATATGAGAGGATGGGGTAACCTTTTTGGTGGTAGGAATAACCTTGCCCCTTTTATAGGTGACCTAAGAATGACTATAGGCATGTCCATGACTTAATAGCTTGTCAGTCATCATTTTTTTTTTTGCAGTGCAGACTGATCAATGCAAGAAGTCTGCATAGAGATGTCTTTTTGCTTTGTGGTCATATATGTGAAGCTGATCGATGTGGGAAGCTTCAGAAAGAGTGTTGTCTGTAGCAATATTTTAGTCATATCCATCCTTCGAGGGAGTGGTCTATATTTTTGCTTTAAATGTTTTTGATATGACTTTGGCCTAGCTGTCCTTCGAGGGAGCAATCTAGTAAATACAACAATTATGTAGTTGTCCTTCATGGGAGCAGTCTACATTTAGAGTTTTATGACCTTTGATATGTTAGGTATCCCATTTTTGATATATTTTTTTGACTAAAGTTTTTAGCCATGGACGAGCCTCTAGAGGTTTAAGGGTTCCCTTTTATTAAGATAAAGCATTACTGCTTGACAAAAGGGTTGACAAATGTTGGGAAAAAGGGTTGAAATAAATAGGAACGACAATGACAGGGGGTTGCTCAAGGGATGAGCTCAAGTAAAATGTCAAGTGATTGAGTACTCGACTAATAGTAGAATGGTTGCAGATGCAAGGCATAAAAGGGCTCAGGTTCAGATAAGTCCCTAGGCCATGCGTGTGCGTTATGATAAGGTTTGAGTCAATTAGGAGCAAATTTGCCCCATTTGCCTCTTCAAGATTGGTCACATGTTGATTGATGTTGGTTGGTTGATATGGTCGCTAATTGGTCGAGACTGGTTGAATGTTTGGTCGAGGGTCGAGTCGATGGACACTTGGTCGATGATTGGTCAATGGTTGGGTCAAATGTTTGGTCGAGGATAGGTCGAGATTGGTATTTGGTCAATGTTTGGTCAATGGTTGGGTTGAATGTCTAGTCGAGATTGGTCGAGGTCATGATTAAAAGGTTGGTTGATGTTTGGTTGAGGTCGAGTTAAATGTTTGGTCAAAGATTGGTCAATGGTTGGGTAGTGTCTGGTCAATGGTCTGGTCGATGGTCTGGTCAATGTCATGGTCAATGTCTGGTCATGGTCAATGTCTTGGTTGAGATTTGGTTGAGGTCTTGGTCAATGTCATGGTCGAGGTCTGGTCAAGGTCTAGATTGATGATTGGTTAAGGTTTGGATGAACATTGAATTCCCCCAGCGGCTAGGGAGAATGTTTGACAGATTGGTCAAGGTCAGTTGAGGCTTGGTGGTCAGATTGACTATGTTGATGTCAAATAAGGGGGTTAAAGGGACCATATCTGGCGTGGAGATCTCAATTTTTGAGAAGTATGGGTCGATGTTGATGATTTGTCGAAGGGGTGGTCAAGAGGATCCTTGATGAGAAGGGTATCCTTTTTTTGGTGTTGATGAATGACAGCTTTAAGAGCACAACAATGCTCAGTGTTATGTCTGGGTTTGTGGTGATAGTGACAAAATTTAGAGTTGTCAAACCAAGATGGTCTTGATTTAAGAGTTGATGAGTGGGGCGCTGCTGAAGGTTTGTTGATAATGTGGTCAAGAAGAAGGGTGTCTTTCTCCAAGCATTGGTGAATGACAACCTTGAGGGCACAATATGCTTAGTGTCGTGCCTAGGCGTGCAATGATACGCACAAATATAAGTGTCATCGAACCAAGGTGGTTTTCGTCTAAGAGATTGATATGGTTTAAGAGGCAGGAGATTGATGTGAGAGGACTGCAACAATTGCCGTAATAGCAAGGCATAAGAACCTGCTAATGGGTCTGTGCATCTTGTTGCAGTGGGGGTTGATGATTTTGGTTTGAGAGGCATAAGAGGCATTGGTCGTGCCATCATTTTTGTGGGTTGTGTAGCCACACGTGTAGATGTCACTTTGGTGGTGATAGGTGTTGGATGTTTTGGAGGAAATATATGTCTGATGGGTTGAGGAGATAATGGAGGTGACTTGCCTCTGTGAAGTATGGGAGTGGGAAGCACTCCTATTAAAGTGGATGGATGTGGGCCCAAAATTGAAGGTAATGATGAAGGTGGGGGAGTCCTCTGGTGTGGCTTAGTGGCCTTCTTTGGTTTGGGTTGAGGGCCACCATTGTGTGAGGTGAGGTTAGATATGGGTTTGGGTTCAGATGTGGATGGAGGTGAGTGAGATGTAGCAATCTCAGGCAAAAGGCAAGAGAAAACCATGACTAGGTCTTCCTCAGTCAAAATGGGTGAAGAGACTAGTTCTTCTCTTGGTGGAGAAGAAATAGGAGAGTGTGGCTCCTCAAGAGGGTAGAGAGCTGGGATGATGGTGCCTTTTACTTGTGCTTGAGGAGTAGGCAAGGTAGGGTCTTCCATTGGTAGGAGGAAGGACGAAGGTGGGGCTAATGGTATAGGTATGGTCAAGGCATCCTCCAGTATAAGAGAGGTCGATGGAGGACTAATAGGAGAAGAAAGTTATTCATCCCATAGAGGAGGTTGGTCAAGGATAAGAGAAGAGATAGTGTTGACCGTGCGTATGTCATGCTCTTGGGAGCTATCGGCCATGGTTTGGACATTGTTTTGATTAAGAGGATGGTTAGGAAAGGGTTGTTTGAAGATATCGATGTGTTGGTTGGGTGGGGCATTCGGGTTATCCAAAACAAGATCCCCCTTGTCAATCATGTCTTGAATGATGTTTTTAAAGGTTCGACAATTGTTGATGTCATGGTCGTGGATGCGATGATAATGACAGAAGTCGGCCTCCCTATACCATGTAGGGAGGGCTTTTGAAGGGTCGAATTGACGTGGTCAGATTGGAGGGAGATTAAGGACCCCTTGTTTGACAAGTTTTTCCAAAATGGAAGCATATGATTCTCCAAGTGGAGTGTATGAACGCTGAATGTACCATTGTTGGAATTGTTTGGTAATGCTTAGAGATGTAGAAGGTTGAGATTGGTCAATTGTTGTCAAAGATGGTGATCTAATGACCACAGTGTTAGCCACTCCTTTGGATTTGGAATTGGTAGAAGAAGGTCTAGAAGAAGAAGGGTCATTGGATTTTGCATTGGTATTACACAATTTGACCTTATCTTCTTCAATGGCACAGAGTTCAAGCTTTCAGGCCATGGTGAAAGCTTCGTCGAAAGTGCAAAATGTTTGAACCCACAAGGTGGAAGAGATGTGGCTAGCACATGCTCGAGAAAAGAGCTCGATGAGCTCAGGTTGAGGTAAGGAAAAGGAGAGCTGGTTAATCAAGCCTCTCCAATGGGTGATAAAATCAACTATAAATTCATCATCAAATTGCCTGATGGAGTAGAGGTCTGTGATCGAGACTTGTTTGGTGATATTGATAGAAAAATGCTCGAGAAATAATTGGGTGAGTTGACTGAATGAGAAGATAGAATGTCTGGTAAGAGAGCTATACCAGTCAAGGGTAGGGCCAAAAAGTGACATGGGTAACGTGCATAGAAGTAACGCATCGTAATGGGCTATGAGGTAACAAGCATGTCTGAATGCTCGTAGATGCTGTTGCGAGTCTTCCTTACTCTGAAAGCAAGTGAATTTAGGAAGCTCCCACTGGTTGGGGTATGGTCAGATCAGGACGGAGGGATGAATGGGTTCATTGCAAATTTTCTCATATGAGAGGGCATTGTGTGAATCAAAAATAGAGGTCTCGAGACTAGACATTTTGTCCATTAGCATTTTGATTATATCTACTGATGGATTGGTAGATGGGGTGCCCCCTAGGTTGTAGGGTGCTTGAAAAGTGATAAAAGGGGCATATGATGTAGTTGGTTGTGCTTGCAGGGGTGCAACGTATTGATAACTAGTCATTGGGACAAAAGTGGAGGCCAAGGGTGGTTACGTCATGAAGGTAGAAGGCATAAGTTGACTAGATACCGCCAAAGGTGGTTGCATGGCGGCATTGGCAAAAGGGGAGGTAGACACTCCTACATTTATGGGTGCAAGAGTGTGTGGGGTCGAGACAATCAAGTTCTGGTATGATGTAAAACTTGGTTGAATTGCGTATGGTTGAGGGGGTAATGAAACCCCGATGGAGGTCGGTCTAAAAATAGATGGGGAGGCCAAACTTTTCATATTGGCCATGGTCAGGTTAATGGTTGAGGCAATAGTTTGAGTCATAAAAGGCTAGGTAGCAGATGGTGTTGATGTCATTACCGCTTCACCCAAAAGGTCTCGCATTTGGTTTCTTGTGAGATAGTTTTGGAGGGCTTTGACATTGAGGTCTAAGAATCTTTCAAAATCTTGGTCCCCTTCAGGGATAATGGGGGTCTGAGTCGGGGTAGATCGAGTAGGAGTTCTTTCAGTCTCTGAGTGGAACTCCATTATAGGATTGGTTATGGATGGGGAAGGCGGAAGCGGTTGATGTCTCATGTGGTCAAGAAGAGCCTTGGTTTGACTGCGTGTCAAAACCATTCAAGGAAAAAAAAGGGTCAGGTTCTAAAAACTATGTTTTTTCAATTTTAGAAACTTAGAATGTGGTTTTGGCAGAAAAAGGGTTGGGTTTTAAGGCTACTATTTTGAAAAAAAAGGACTGTGACAGTGACCGACGTCAGTTGAAAAATTGATGTCAGTAAGAACAGATGGCCGACGTCAGTCAGATAACTGATGATGGCAAGGAAAGGTTGCCGACATCAGTGATAAAACTGATGTCGGTGACTGTGTTTTCCAAAAACTCAAAAAAATTGAAGATTCTTGGAAAAAAGGAAGAAGAACGTCCTCACTAGCTCAAAAAAAACAAGATGGGAATAGAAAAATAGATGAAGAACACAAGCAGATCCTAAGCATTAAATCCCTAGGAATAAATTATTAGGATCATGGTGGTTTATGCCTTAGAATATGTTTAGGAGATTGGTTTGTAGAATAGGTAGTCTATGGATGGTTTCAAGTTTGTTTAGGTGCTCAAGAGTCTGTGTTAGGTTCCGTACATGGCTTGGTGCTAAGGAGCAAGCTCCCCTCACTTCACGAGCCCAGTGATAAGCTGGTCTCGCTTAGCCAAAATATACTTTCCCTAGAGATTATCCTCTACCAGAGAACAAAGTGGGCTTTCCCCTTGGTGGTGAAATCCAAGTGGGATTGTCGAGATGGATAAGGTATCCGCTGGGTGATGAAATCCCAGTCAGGCCTTGTCTCAAGTAAGTTTTGATGTTTGATTTGTGCAAGTTATTTGGTTGTGTAACACAAAGTGATCTATGATTAATTCATGATGCGGTTGTTAATTACTAGATGTGGACTAAGTATGCAGTCAAGAAGAAATGAAATGCAATGTGTTTTAATCCCAAGTCAAAATGTTAGTTCGTATGAAGACAAATGGAGAAAGGGTTGAAGAGTATGATCTTGACTAGTCTAAGATGCAAGAAAAGAAAGAAGAGTTTTTTTTAATCTTGCTAATGGTGTCTTTTAGAAGAGATAGAAGAAAGAGATGAAAAGGAGAAACCTAATGCACCTATATGAATAGAAAGAAAAGAACCCAAGGAAGACCCTAGGGTCCCACCAGGCATGCCAGAATGTTTCTATACGATTTTTGCTTTCACATTCAAAAGAGGAAATGAGAAACTAAGAGAAATGGTCTAAGGCTTGTATGTACCTGGATGAAGTCTTGCACACCATTATCCAAACATCGTGAGAACTCCTCTTTGGTTGTGAAGGATGACACCTGTGGAAGAAAGAGACTAAAACAAAGAAGACGTTAGATGAGGAGATGGTGGGCTACCAAGCAAAAGCTTGATCCCAGAAGTACAAAGACTTCCTTAAGGGATGACAACCCACTAGTCGATAAAAATAGTGTCTGATAAAGAGCAGAATGATAAAAGACTAAAATGATTTAAGACTGAAATAGAAATAGAAGCAAATGCTTACCTAAATGTTGCTGTCAGCCTGGTCACAGTCACCAACGTCGGTTAGTCTGTCGACATCGATTGTCAATGTCTGCCAACGTCGGTTAGTCTGCCGACATCAGTTAGTCTGCCGATGTCGGTGGGGGCAGTGGTCTTTGCGGCTGGCGTCAGTTGGGGCAATAGTCTTTGGATGAGGTCTAGTCAGGTTTGGATGGGTTTCAGGGCTATAGACGGGTCTGAGAAGGAGTTTGGGCCTTGTTAATGGTATGTGCAAGGCTATGGGTAGAGTTGTAGGGACAATGGACAGAGTGTATGTTCTAAAAAGGGGGATAGAGGTGGTAAGGACAAGGGAAGGCCTCTCAGCCTTTCTGAGAGGGATTCAAGTCTGGTCTAGCTGATAGTCTAGTCTGGGGGGTGATATTACTTGGAAGAAATAACTAAAAACATAATGAAAACACAAACAAAATACTTACGTGTGGCTTGCAGAAGGAGTGTTGCTGGTGCTTGTACCTATTATTGATGTAGAAGACTGATGTAGAGTCCCTACAATTGCTGTAGCTGGTGTAAAAGCCCTGTGAGAGAGAGAGTGAGAGGTCTGGTGGATTGAAGACTGGAAGATTGGTTGATTATTGAAGGTTAAAACGCTGATGACTGAAGGTCGAAGGAGCGGATTGAAAGAGTGGATGCAAAGATTGGAAAAATGGATGCAAGAGAGAGACCAAAAATTGCCTTTGGGCTAGTCTTAAGCAACTGATGTCGGCGATCCTGGCGACGTCGACCGATAGGTAACCAACGTCGATAGCTGGAATAATGGCAAAAAGGCTAAAATTAGCCTTTTGCCCATTCTTCCAACTGCCCGAGTCAATTGGTCATGTGAAAATGGTCGAAGGTGGATAAATAAATGTGAGGATTAGTGGAGGGGAAGTTGGAATAGGTCATAGGGTGATAAATGAGGGTATCCAAGGGAAAGGAATCCAAGGAGAGGAGAGGTGGCAAAGGGGGTGGGATGGCAAGTGGAGAGAAAGAATTATTAATTTAAAATAAGATAATTATTTTAAATTAATAAAACATAGGTTAAGCATGGTTAGAAGTTAGAAAGGGACCAAGGGGGGATAAGGAGGATGAACAAGGGAGTAGACACGATTTCGGTGTCTACACTACCTTACTAGATCCAACACTCTATGATCGTCAAAAATAACTAAGTACTTTATTTTATGTCATTTGTATATCTAACATAGTTATAATTTCTATTAATAGCCTATCTTAACTTTATAAATTTAGAATATGGTACATCTAAGTTTAACATATTAATTAGCATGATATATATTTGATATTCACCCCTTTACCATATAATTTATATATCATTAAACCTAACCACTAAATATTATCAATATCCAATTAGGGTTAAACAAACTATGTGTTTTGGCCAATTTAAAAATTATGTGTGGAGAACATGCTTCCAAAACATGCCCCCACTATACATGGAGAAATATGAAAAACTAATATAAGTTACAATTTGGAGAACATGTTTACAAAACATTCCCCCTCTATAATTTAGGTATTATAAATATTGAATAAGTGTGAAGAACATGTTTCCAAAACATGCCTCCACTATATATGTAAAAATATGAATGTGTGGAAGCCATGTCTTTATGGCATGCCCCCCCCACTGAATATGAAACTATAATGTGTATGTAACCCATACCTCTATGACATGACCCCACTAATATGCCCCCACTTTAAGTTAAGTAATAATAGAAATTGGTAGTTACCTCACTTCAAAAGGATAAGATACCCATATAATTATGAATGAACCATGTAGAATATATGAGAACATGTCTTGGTAAATATATCATTAAAGCACATGGAGTGTGATCACATTAAGGTCTAATATGCATGATAAAGATCATGATAATGTATAGATAGTAAAAATACAAGATCAACAAGTAAATCAAGCATACACACACAAGAGCACTCAAAATTAAGTCAAAAGGTAATGTTCTAAGGAGATCAAAAATAAGGGGCATGTTCAAAATGCCACATAATCAAATGGACATGACTTGGTCAAATGTTTGTAAAATTAATAATGACATATTTAAATGTCCATACAATAAGAAATGACATATTCAAATATCAAAGAAATAACAAGGGCATAGGGACTATAAATAGTAGAGCATATTCAAATGCTTTACAAACAATACAATAGCAAGGTAATATACTCAAATAAGTGCATAAGGTAAAACATAAAAAACCATCATAAACATATCATATTAGCCCATGGATCAAATGTTTTAACAAAAATTGTCATGTACATAACATATCAAGTATATTGTGAAATATATAAGCATGGATAAAGGCATGTGTACGTATATATATGAGCTCAAATATGATAATGTGAAGTGACTATATAATGATATAACATGGATGTGTCATGAAAATAGAGTTGGTTCCCCCAATGTCCTAGTGATGTGATAATAGGGAACACCTAACATCCATAAGTACATAGATCATGTATCTGTATATACATGTATCACACTCAAATAGAAGCATTAAACACATGTGTATGTATAAGTAACTCATATGATATCCATAAACATGAAACTAACACATATATGCCAAGGATCTAATATAATATATAGATGCTAAGAATATTTTCAGATTTTTGACAATTTTGATTTTATTAGTATTTTTAGAATATTAGAATATTCACAACCTTACATTGGATCTTTTGCATTTATTATATTATGGTTGGATAATTTTAAATGTACATAACATATTCTTCTTCATGTTTTACATGGTAGTAAAAGAACCAATGCTATCATTTGGAATATGTATTAATTTACCTTAATAATAAAAATAAATAACTTGCTAATTTGGATCAATTTTAGATTCCATTTTGTATAATCAAAGATTCTCAATCACCAGTGTAAATGTATATGGAGTTGTGGTAGGCACAACCCAAAATCTTTTTTTAATTACTTTCAGACCATGTAGTGTTTTGTGGCCTAAAGATTTTTTCCAGCTGACCATTATTTATAAGTCTTGTAGATCAAAGTTAACCTATTGAAATCATCTTATATATCAAGTAATTTTTATTTATTTACAATAAATATGGTTATGCCAAAAATAATTACCACTCATGAATAAGGTTATTTTTAAATCATGTTGGCCTGGATGCCATTTGATTTGTTTATGTTGAATCCCTTGTTGTGCATTATATATCATTTGTAGTTTTGAACCCTTTTTTAATAATCATGTAAATAATTGTTAAATATTTTATATTTCTAGTGATCACCAAGTTTTGTACCTAATTAGTTTTTAGGATCATCAAATGTAATATTTTGATCATTGATAAGGTCTTGGATCGTACGCTTTAAGGTAAAACATTTGTTCATAGAATTCCCTAGTCCCTAGTGTTAATCACAATATGCATTCACATCATAGTTTTTTGGTAGAGGTTTACTCATATCAAAATCTATATTATGAGGGAGATATATGATATAAAATTTTACAATTCATATGATTAATGAAGTGGGAGACTCAGGTAAACATGTAAATTGTATCCATGGTGCATTAAATAAGATGATTCACTTAGGTTTTTGTAATAGTGTATCAACTGATGTTGTGTTATTGTATGAGAGATGGGATTAGTTATACATTTTTTTATGTTTTCCCAACCCTTTTCCCATGTATCCATATTTTTAAAAATATCTAAGGTTAAAATTAGGTTTATAATATTGCAGCATATGATCATTTATTTGTTGGACCATTACATGATGTTTGAAAAGATTACTATCCATTAGACATGTGTAAATGAATCCTTGATGGCTAAATTTTAGGAATGCATGAAAATTATATGGAACCATATATATTTCATGTATCTAAGTCCATCCCAATAATATATTATATTTTGAATCATTTAGCATAGCGTAACATAAAGTAGGTAGTGTATGGGGCCCTACAGTAATACTCAATGTTATTTGTCCCAATACTAGTAATTAAATATTATCAAATCCCTTGATGCTCATGTGATATTATTCCAAATTTATATTTATGATTCCAATCAAGGATATAAAATCTATGTTGAAAATTTTGAGCCCTGAACCATTATCTACAAGAACTTATTTTACTATCTTATTACAAATACACACTTAGATGTAGAGTGGTAACCAACTATTTATAATATGTTGAGGTGGCATATCATATTTTAAAAAATATATATTATGATCAATTCATTTTTTTAATTTTAACATGAAGTCTACACATGGTGATTCTACATTCCATGGCAAGGTTGTCATAAATAAGGTTCTCAAAAAAAAAACTTGTAAGGTGGTGACTTGTGTAACAAGTCTAATAATTAAATTTTATTCATTGCCTCATCAAATGTATTTGGGATTTTTGGCATATGATCATGTTGGTTTTATTTATTGTTAGAAGGAAAATGTGTTTTTGAAGGCAACTATTGATAAATGATATTCTTTGAGGATACCTCTTTACAACAAATGGTAATAATGTTTGTGTTATATGTTAGCTTTTACATAATATATATGAAAGTAAACAATGTTATGTAATTTAGTATTTAGGTATCATGTAATGCCTCATATAAGATCCATTATAGATAGTATACTATTTTAGATGTTAAAATACTAAAATAGTAGGGTACATTTCAATTGATTTTTCAATAAGGCTATTTTTCATGAGTTTAGGTTTAGATGGCACTTGTTCTATCATTTTTATTTCAATAATAGATTTTACCAAGTAATTTACATAGAGAAACTTCATAATAATTATAAATTATAACCCAAAATGGGTGAAATATTCATCCATATTTCACATATTGATAAAAAAGGAAAAAGGAAATTTGATTCTTTGTAAATTTAAATTTTATTTTTGAAAAATCAAAAATCATAATTTAGCTCAAAATAATAGAAAACCCTAAGCCAACTAGGTTTTTGAGATCAAATATCAAGTTTATAAAATTTTCAACCCTATAAATATAGAGTTGGGGTATCTAGTGTTCAAAATATAGAAATGAATAAACACAAAGGGTGATAAATAGATCTATAGCAGGTCAAGTATTTATGAAACTCAGATAGAACATATATTGAATTTATTGTATTAAGATATGCTAAAAGTTAAAAGTAAAACTATGCTATATATTTTAATTATAATTAAAACAAATACTTATCTGATTATGATGTTAATAGTAATATAGATATAGAACAAGTAGGAAGTAGAATGAAAGAGTAACGTGGAACAATCATCAAATTCTAGATTTAGTGCCTCTATATCTTTGGATACTTACATTAGCCTTGAATAGTTTTATCAATGCAAATGTCTAGGTTGGACATAGGTGTAATATATGAAATACTTACTAAAATAAGATTCAACCACCTAGATGATTCTAAATTTTTCATTCCCTTCACTCTGGTGCATTCAAATGTAGGTCATCGACTATCATTCCTTATCAGATAGAAAAACCCTAGTTCTTCCTCCTCATAGTGGTTATATAAAAATGGGTTAATGGGCACATAATTTAGAGCTGATCCAAATAACCCTATGTTAATTAATTCTAAATATCTATCCAATACTTTGAATAGGGCCTCAAACTTATGTAGTTTTCCCCTACATGTTGGTTTGTGTACAAATTATACAATGTGATAAATAAGTACAATAGTGACCTAGATTATAACTTGGAAAATATAGCTCTCAAGATGATCCTTTAGTAATTCAAACTTTTGTATGTGGTTTTCCTAAGACTTACATGAGAATAGGATAAAATATGAAATCTTTGATTTATTTATTTCTTGATAGAATGATTTTGATAGGTTCATTTGGTTTGTGCTTGTCGAGGATTGAGTGAGGGTTGATATTGTATTTATACCAATAAATTTGGAGAAATAAATGACATCAATCACTTTTTATGACCATTAGGATACATTTCATTTGCAAATTATATGAATTTAGAGCACTATATACTTTTATTAGAATATGACATCTATGTTGATGTAGGTGTCTATTCAAGACATAAGTGTATAAGGAGCAGGAAAGTAGGTATAGGATCAAAAATTGTAGAGGTATAATATAAGTAGGTTTTAAGCATTTTTGGAAAGATAAAAGGCATGGGTCATCAATATAATACTATTAAGATTAAGAAATATGCTAAAGGGCATACGAGAGACAAGATGCAATACTTGCAGAAGTGGGAAAGGTCTATAACTAAGAGGAAAAATAAAGGCCTAAGTTTGCCAAGTGTACAAGACTGAAGTGATATATAATTCATAAATAATTTCTACAATTATATATGCATATCCGATACTTCAAAGATGGATTCAAATCACACATTTTTCTCCCCATTAGGTGAAAGTGTGCAATAGTGATCCTTGAATTTATGCAACACACTATGTAACCTTTGATACTTGGTAAATGACACCTTTATCTTAACTTTAAGTAATTTTAAAACTTGGTTAGGACATACTCCTTTTTATTGATAGTTGAATAATAAATAATATGGTAGTCCATTTGAATGTGTAAGTGTTTTAGTATTCTTGATAGGTGTTTTCTAGATATTTAATAGTCTTATACCTAGTATGTATTTATATGGGACTCTTTGGGTACTTTTTCATGCCACCAACATGTGAAACATATAAGGCAACCCATAATAAGGATTTAAATTTTAAAATTAATATTTTCTCTATGTGGGATGAGTCTTCTAGACTTGGATAAACCCAAATTTTGGAACCATTTAATTCTCTCAGTTCTATCTAGAAAATAAGAATTTTGATCTGATGATAGGGAGATAGTCTATATATGATTTTAATTAAGTTAGACACATATTATGGAATTCAAATAGGTTATTAATATTAAATTTTGAATGTCTATCCCATGGAAATCATGTAAGTGTGAAATTATGGAAGTAAGAACCATATGTGTACACACAATTCATGTAAGGTGGAGGTAGGTCAAATTTTGCATTGCCAATTATCTAATACCATATTTTAGTATTTAAAAATTCTCTATTCTAATATAGTATTAAAACTAAGTACAATAATAGAGTAAAAATAAAATATATGTATTTGACCAACTTACAATGAACATGTATACATTGATGTCCATGTATGAAATATGAAATTTGAACTATAAATTAAATTTTTGGAAGATTTAAGAGTAAGGAATTAATACTTTTGTAAGTCAGTGAACCATATTTCCCTATATCATATTAATGGATATGATTAGTCCTTGTTTATTGGATAACTATAATTCCTTATTGAATCACTTGGAAAATTTGGGGAAAATATTTTGTCATTGTGTGTCATAGAATTGTTAGCTACAACAACCCATATAAATAATATTGCACCCTAATATGCTAAAATAGGAGCCAAATATGGGTTCAATTTTAATAATTCCATGTCCATTTAGTATTACTAAATCTCAACCACATTACTTAAATGACATGAATCAACCATTACATATGGATTTATATATTCAAGGGTGTTCACTTCAAGGTACCATCAAATATGTTTGAAATAGAAAATTTAAAACTATGTGTGTATGAGAAATTTTCATGCCCCATAACTAATGCCAACATGATAAATATAATAAGTTTAATACATTAAAAAATATTCATTCCCCATAATCTAAACTAAATTATGTCATCATGATATATAATTCTATGCATTTATATACTAATTTGTCAAATTTAAAACTTGTAATTTATATTCTTGTAAATTTTTGTGCATATAAATGGAAAATGCTTGAAATTAGTCTGAATCTATAAATATATAACAAACTATAACATATTTTCCTATTAATTATGTGTGCATGAATAGAATACGCCCCAAAAAATATCTATGAATACATGTCCCATATTTAAACCAAAGTGATAATTTGAACTGATATGAAGTCTCTGAATCTTGTAAATTATATAAAAAAATAATATTTTCTACTTATGGATGATTATGTCTCTATTAAAATCCCACTAATATGCCCCCATTTTTAGGAGAGAGATGTATTTTTTAATTCACACTTTTCAAAACAAAAGAGTGAACTATATCATGTTATATAAAAGAGATAATCATGTCAAGATGTGGTAAATATGTCTTCATAGTATATTAATATGTCATCAAATCATGTATGAAACATATAATGAATATAATTATCATTTCAAGATAGATATAGAAATTAAGAATGCAATAGTAAATGTCACTGAGATAAGCACTTAATAATACTACACTGTAAAGGTGCATGATGTGAATCATGACAATGCAAAAAAGTGGGGAGGTGTGTGATATGGATCACAAAACAATCCTAAATTAATAAACTCATAAGCATACAATGTCATAGCCATGACACACATAATATTAGTATATGTAATAACATTCAATGTCAAACATAAGTCTAAGGTCCACATACAATGAATAATAAAATGTCATAAAAAGGCCAAAGGATACAAAAAATAGACAATAAGATGTTACAAATTAAGTCCAAGGGCCATAAATAATGAATAATAAAATTTTTTACACATAAATTAAATGGCCACATATAATATACAAGAAATAAATGGCCTGTGATGAAAGGAAACAATATAAATGAATCATAGAACAATTGAGCTATTATATACTAACAATGTATGTCAATGTAATAGAATAATAGCATATCCATGAAATATAGCACTATAACTAATATGAAAAATAACAAGACATGTAAGAAAGCAATGGATCTCAACATGGTAAATGGAAAAATCATATAAATATATAACATATATCATTGTGACTTATGGAATAAGATGCCATCAAAATTGACATGGCTCCTTAGTATATGATTTTTTTACATCTATGAATCCATGTATCATGTGTAACCTATATATCTTGTATCTTACTCATGTATTCCATGAAATGTATGTGCATATGAAAATTAATATGTGATCTACCAAACATGTGATAAATAACATAAATTGATAATGTAAAATAGAAATCGTGTCATGCTTAAGTCTTGATTTTCTTTTATTTTTTGCATTTTTTAAATAATTGAAATTCAGACATACATCGATACAAAAAGATAATGTTAAGTAGTAAGGATTTGGAAATATAATTATGGGATGGATTTGAACAACTTGTAACATATGTTAGGGCATAATATGCACTAAATGTGATAGCATGTAATGTGGATCATGTGAAGGAAATAAATGTGTTGTCGTTATAAATTTTAATCATACATACCATTGCATCTCAAAATATTATGCAGGATGTCAAAGGGGATGAACAAAAATTAGTGTATATGCTCATAAATTTATGTAATGCTATCGGCTCAATGGAAAATATAGCATGTATAATTAGTCTATATGTTGGATTGAGAAACTAAAATTCTACAAAAATGTGCACTCGAATCATTATAGGATAGGTGTCATAAATGTCTAGATCAAGATAAGAAATAAATATTTGAAGGATAAGTATGATCCTATGAACATGTGTATTTCAAAAATAAAAGTGTAGAGGAAATATGAAATCAAGAAAACATCAAAAATATACATAAAATATATTATTTTCATGTTAACCAATGATCCCCTCAATAGAATTCCCCATGTAGGTCTAGTATCAAACATGTGAATGATCACCTATAATGAGAAGTTAGTGCCACATGAATCTATACATATCATCCACTATTCATGTTCATCATCTATTGAGTCTTCAACTCTATCATCATTCACAATAAAAATATCTTCATCTTTGTTATATTCAACACTATTGTGCCAATCCTCTTCATGATAATAATCATCAATGTAGTTAGTGTCTATAGACATAACTAATTTATTAATTTTTCCTTAACATTTCCCTTATTATTATTCTCTTGAATCAAAATACCTAGATATGAGGAATTATTTATAGTTTCCCCCTTGGAAATAGTGATTGTGACATTAGTATTATTAGGCATATATTTATTTTGAACTTGTTTATTAGGAATTAGTCAATTATAATTTATTAGTTTCCTATTTCATAAATAAACTTGATTATTTATCATGCACGTATTTTTACAACCTTTATTTTTGTACATTTTCATCTTTTAATGTGTATTATTGAAACTTTTCCTTGTCCTAATTATTATTTTTATAACTTGTCCTTTTCTAGGTAATCTTTTTGTAACTTGTTTTCCTATGTGTTTCTTATGTAACTTTTATTTTTAAAATTTTTCATTAGAAGAATTTTCTATATCTAATTGTTATTTATAAGATGTAACCACAATTTTAGTAGGTTACCTAATTAACTGAGGTGTATTTAGATATGGTGGTGAACTAATGGATGTATCTAATGTAGGATCACCACTATCAATAATATTTTCTTATTTTATATTCAAGGCCTAACATTTATATGTATGATTTCCATCCATTATATGATAGTCACAATAGTATTTACATTTACACTGAGGATGAATATTATAAAATATTATCAAAATTTTCCAAAGTATATCCCTTAGTGTATCACTTGGTTTCCTAATAACCTTATGTAAATTGTGTGAAGCATTATCTATATGTGTATTCTAATTTGTGATCCATTTATGAGATAAAATATTTTAAGGTGAAACTTTTTTGAATGGATAGATAGAAATGCAATTGACACTAACATTCCTAGGATTTTTGAAATACATGATCTTATTCCTAACTAATGTAATCTTTAATCACATTTTATCTATTAGTTTATTCATATAAACTATCTAATATATAATAGCCTCATTATACACACTACTACTCATATTTTGGGAAGATTTAATTTTCATACAATATTCTTTAGGAAGATGCATTCTACCTCTTTGGATAGTAATAACAAGGACCTACATAATATAGGGATGGTAGATATCACAACCTTTAGGTTAAAAATGGTGAATAAAAATTCAAATCTAAATCTCACTA
The DNA here is from genome assembly GCA_037957365.1 of Torreya grandis. Taxonomy (NCBI): domain Eukaryota; kingdom Viridiplantae; phylum Streptophyta; class Pinopsida; order Cupressales; family Taxaceae; genus Torreya; species Torreya grandis. The sequence continues at coordinate 588,299 of JARHVA010002636.1, forward strand.
TCAAATAAATATAAAATCCTTAAATAAAAATAAAATACTTAAAAGTGTATATTTGTAAAACAAATGAATTTACAAGGGTCAAATTAATAATTGACCACATAAGGAACACCATGAGGAATGTTTGGGGAAAAAATTATGTTTGTGATCTAAACTTATAGATAAAGAAATGCAATTGACACTAGAATTCTTAGGATTGTTGAAATATGTGATCTTATTCTCAAGTGATGTAATCTTTAGATACATTGTATTTATGCATTCACTCATAGAAACTATATAATCTACAATAGCCTCATTATATATACTAATACTCATATGTTAATAAGAATCAATGTTCATACAATATTCACTAGAGGATGCACCCTACCTCTTGGGATAGTAATAGCATGGACCTACATAATAGAGGGATGGTAACTATCATAACCTTGAGGTTAACAAGTGTGAATAAAAAATCAGATCCAAACCTTAATGTAAAATAAATATGTGTCACTTAAATAATAATAAAATCCTAAAAGTGTATATTAGTGACTTAACAAGGGTTAAATAAATAACTAGCCACACAAAGAACACCATAAGGAATATTTGGGGGGAAAAAGCATTTGTGATTTAAACTTGTATGTAAAATAAACCTAGATATTATTTTAAAAGTAGGTGCACCATTTGACTTCTAAACAAAATTTATTAAAAATATTAAAGAGATAATTCCAAAAATTCCATATATAATTTTAGAAAACAAAAATAGGTTTTTGATCCAAGCAAATAAATAACCAAAAGGTTTGAGATTTTTGAAATATAGTAATTTTAAATAAGATATAAACCAAACAAGAACAAACCTAATTAAGGAAACCTTAATAGGATAATAAACATGAAATCCTATGACAAAATAGAAATAAAACATCATATTTTCACCTATGAAGATGGGAAAATTAGGAAAATATGTCTAAAAATAAAACCCTAAGGTATGAATATGAAATCATAGAAAGAAAGATGAAACCCTAAGGGAATATCTAGGGTTTGAAGTTTAGTTTAAAACTAAAATTTTCAAGTATCTAATACCATATGTTATCATATAATAGTTAGGTTCACCAATATGTTTTACCTTATTTTTCATTAATGTAATCTAATAAGTAAATTTAGAAGTAATTCAAATTATATGATGTGTTACAAGTAAGCATTAACATGAATGTAAAAGACAAAAAATAATTTTGAAAATTACACTTTATATTTATGGAAATTACTAAGATTATTAATATACTTATAATTTTAATACTTTACACAAGTTTGAAAAAAAAAGTAGATGACTAGAAAGGTAGGAAATTGTATTATGAGTCATTCAAATCAAGAACTAGATCTCTAGGGATGCCTAGACAATACAATCAACCTCTAATTGGTAATTATGAACACTTCAAACTGAATCTAAAATTTTCATATTTTTATATTCTACTTCTCATTTTTGTTACATGTTATTGCACTTGATTTTTGTATCGGTGTGTGATCCTAAGGTTTGACTACATGTGTAATACCTAAAAACCTATCTCATTGTCTTAAAATAGTATGTCCACTTTTGAAACTAGGTTTTGGTCTTCAATATGGGAAATAATTTGGGTTGAGATAACCCTAACCAATCATTTAATAATGTTTGGGCACTATATACATGTATAATACTCTAAAGAGTGAATTCAAAGTACATGTAGTTATCCCTACTAGGTAAATGTTTGCAATAGTGATCCTTGAATGCATGAAACATGTGATCTATATTATTATACTTGTAAAATGATTAAAATGTCTTAGTTTTGAGGTTCTTTACACTTTACTAAGACCTACTCCTTATCATTAATGTCTAAATTTGAAATAATAGGGTGGTCCATTTGAATGTGTAAGTTGATAAGTGTTTGCTAGATAGGTAATAGTATCAAACCTATTGTGTATTTATATGGAACTCTTTGAGTAAATTATCATGCCATTAATATGTGAAATGTAAAAATAAACCCATAATAAGAATTTTAATTTTAAATTTAAATATTTCTTGAGTTTAATGGTTCTATCTAGAAATTAGGAAGATTGATATGATGATCTAGAGATAATATGAATATGATTTGGAGCAAATTAGACATAGACTAAATAATTCATGTAGGAAATTTTTAGTGAATTGAGAAGTTTTGTCCCATGGAAATAATGAAGTGTGAGATATGGGTTAATTAGATCCATATGTCTATGCACAACTCATGTAAGGTAAAGGTAGTCAAAACTAACATTGCCAAGTATCCAATAATATTTTAGTATATATAAATTCCCATTTTTATAGTATTAAAATGAATTATAATTATAGAGTAAAAGGAAAATATATGTACATAAGTTTATAATACACAATTTTTTTTAGGAGAAGGCTCTAAATGTGTATTATACTCCATTCAACTTGTAATTAACATGCAACAATCAATGTCCATGTATGAAATCTAGAATCTAAACTATAATTTGATTTTAAAACTTATATAGCAAGAAATTAATACACCTCTAAGTGGGTGATCCATGTTTCTTTTTATCATGTCATTAGATATGATCCTTCGTTATTGATGAAGTGAAGAACTATGTTTCCTTATTACATCACTTGGAGGATTTAGGGAAATTTTAAATTTTTAACTAAGATAAGGCCATGGTTGGGAAGATAAATTTCTCAACCCTAATTTAGAATGGGATAGTTCTTTGGACCTTAAGCACCATATACCAATAATCCTCACTATCTATTATATCTAATATTATGCCATAATAATATGAGGTGGGATACATATATGGGATCTCTCTGAATGATGCCAAGGCCATTCAACATTTTTTAACCTAAACCATGTTATCTCAATATACATGAATCAATTGTTTCAAATGGACATATAGATTTAATGGTGCTTACTTCTAGGTATCATCAAATATGTTTGAAATATAAATTTAAAATTTATGTATGTGCATGAAAATGTTCATGCCCCATAATCGGTACCAACATGATACATGTAATAATGTGTATGCATGAACAATTTGTATACCCCATAATATTAACTAATTATTTCCAACTTAATATATAATTATATGCATCTATATGCTGATCTGTCACAAACTTGAAAACCTATAATTCATAGTCCTATAAATGTTGTGTATATATATGGCATATTCTTGAAATATATTTAAATATATGAATATCTAAAAACTTGTAACTTATATTCCTATAAACTGAGTAAATATGCATGGTATGTAACCTAAAAACATGTCTTAATCTCTACATACTTGTATCATATTTGAACCAATCTGATACATGGACCACTCTAAAATCTATGATTCCTATAAAGAATACCAAAACATATTTTTTTTCTCATGAAGGCTTAATTATATATTACACACCCACTAATATACCCCCATTTTTAGGTGAGGGATGTCACATGAAAGTAAATCATCTCAAACTAAAACACTGGATTGTGGCATGTTATGTAAAATGTGTAATCATGTAGAATCATGTCAACATGTGAATAATATGTCATCATAGTCTATAAATATACCTATAAAACATGTATTAACCATGTAATTCAAGGTATACAAGTGGCATGTCAAGGCATACAAGCGTCATGTCAAGATAGATATAATAATTAGACATGTATTAACCATCACTAAGATAAGCAATGAGTAAGACTATGCATTAAAATTGCATTATATGAATCATGCACCACACATAATAGGAAAAGTGTCTGATATGGGTATTGACACCACAACTCAAAAAACTCAACAATATCAATATATAATCACTCTTAAACATACAATTTCATATCCATGACACATAATAGGATCATACATAATACCACTCAATGTCACACAAGGTTAATAAATGCACACAATGAATAAATAAAATGTCACACACAAGGCCAAGGTTTAAAAACCATAGATAAGTAATGATTAGACAATTATGAAATGAAATAGTAATAATGAAACATATAACACTTCCACTAATCTATACTATCAATATTTTTCAATGTCATAATATAGTAAAATATCATATCCATAAAATGTATCATTGTAAAGAGTATGAGTAATATCAAGACATGTGTAAAAAATCAATGTGTTTCAACAAGGTAAATGGAAAATTAAATTAAAGATATAACATTTATTAATGTAACCTATGGAATAATATACCCTCAATATTTTCATGGTCCCTTGGTATAATAATTCCCTACATCTATGTATCCATGTATCATGTGTAGTTATGTGTCTTACATCTAACTCATATACTATAAAATCCATGTGTGTATAATAGATGATATGTAGTATAGTAATAATGTGAAAAAAATATGTGCATAATGTAAACTAACAAACATCTCATTGTTAGGTCCTAAATTTCTTTTGATGGTTAAAATTGTGCTTTGTTCTAACACCAAAAATGGGAAGTTTCAAGAATGTGGGACTTGCAACTTGAAATGACCTCCAGATTTTTAAGAAGCTGGTCTCTTCTTTAATTTGAGTGTTGGGAGGAAAGGGATAGGAATTTAAACAAAAACACAATTACAGAGAAAGAAAATCTAACTATGGCAATGCACCTGAATATAATTTGATCCTTAATTCTAAGCACAGTGAAACTATATGTAAGATTCAATTACATTAAAGAGCGAACAAGGCATGATCAATGTAAAAGATAGAAACAATAGAAACAGAGGCTCACAGCTTAGACTAATTTTGTAATGACACAGAAAACATCAACAATGGCATAGAATTCTATCTTATTATTAATTCTCTAGTCATATAAAAGGCATAGAAACATGCACAGTTACATAAACTTTCCAACTCAAGAAAATAGAACAAAGGTAAATGATATTCCTAATCAAAACTCTAAAATTATAAAACTCTTGACAATAGTCTCTCACAAAAAATTCTCTCCAATTATCTGATGATCCTTTCTGGTGATCTTTGCACCCCTCTTTATAGCATCAAATTCACTCTAGATTGTCTACGTGTTCCCAATATAATAGTCCAACTAAAATCAAATTGAACTAGAAGTGTCTAACAGAAAATATTTCCTAGATTCTAAAATGCTCTATCTTCTAGTAGTTCATTGGCTAAAATAGATTGCATGACACTCCCTTCTATTAAACAAAAGAGGACACTTGGCCAATTCCTTGAAAACCTTCTTATTACTTAGGAGACACTAGAGAATGACACTTGGCATGTTTTGTAGCCTTACCAAAGATACGTGGTGCTCTCTGCTTTACCTATACTCTTACTATATCTTCACTTAGAAGTGTTTGGTTCTTAACATCTATCACCATCAGCTTCTCCAAAATTTAAACAACTTTTATAAAAAATGAGACCCAAAGTAGTTCTTACTTGAGTAACTTCAAAAAGGGAACAAGGACATGTGGTGCCTTTCACTTATTCTTGACAAAGGACATGTGGTGATCTCAACTACCTTTAGCTACCTTTTGTTAGACCTGTGGAAAGTGACACATGTCTATCTCTACATTACCCTATCTATATTATATAAATAATCAGGCTTCATTTCATACTTACATAGACAGTGACACTTGGCAACTTCCACTTACTTCAGAATAAAACCCTAGGACCCAACACAATCTTTACTTGTCAATGAAACAAAATGAAGATAATTTGGAGGTTGACACATGATGTCTTCCACTTTCTTCAGCTAGGTATACATGGCATCTTTTGTTGCTTTTAGAAAAGCACATTGGAACCTTCTATTATCGCCACCTAGCACCTTCTGCTTGATCCTGACTCCTAGCTTGTTGAAACCTTCTACTTAAAAGAGATTTGAAACATGAATGCTGATATGAAATGTGGATGCTGACACTTGTCATGTTCCACTAAGTTACTATGAGATACGTGGCACATCTTGACCAACTTATAAAAATTGTGAAAGGTGCCTTGGATGATGACACTTGGCAACTTCTGCCTGACTTCGACACTTAGAGAAAAATGAGTCAAAAGGAAATTTGAGCCTACGCTCTGAGTGTAAACTTCATTGTCTTGAACCAAAGTGTGTGAGGACACAAAAATATGTAATGTGCAACTAAAAATCAGAATGAATATAGAGTATTTTTACTCTACAGTTATTGGTAACCCCAAGGACTTTTGAGCCTACTCAAAAAGAAACCACAACTCCCACTTGATCAAAATGTCAAAAATTATAGCTTCAACAATGTTGTTTGATAGGTAGACCATTCATGATCAGATAACCCCTGCTTATTTTGCAATTCATTGAAGGCTAAATCAAGGTTAATAATATCCTTGTGTGAAAAATTCTACAAAAGCTAAACTATAGCCTTCAATTTGAATTCAAGATAGGAAATAGGAATCAAAATAGCTTCTACTTCAAGAACTGATGAATCATCCCTTAAATCTTGAAAAACTATTTGATCATTCTACTTGGCCAACAACAAAGGTTCAATTTCATCAACCATGAGCACAATATTGTCATCAAAAAATAGAGAAGGAAGACCTAATTACACTAGGTCTTCAATGTGCTATTTCATTTCACTGATTTCTTATTTCATTACATCAAGAAGCTCTCTATAATTGATGATTGTGGAATTGCAACTGAGAACCTCATTCACTTGCTTAACAGTGACCATTTTGTTCTCAATTCCTACTACTGACAATGTTCTATCCATTACATCATAAAGCTTTTGTAGCAACATTTCAGAGTCTAATACTCTCCTAAAAACTATAGCTAGAGTGTTTACAACTGAATTCTTCACTTTTTTGCACAATTTTTGTGCATTTAGCAGGAAGGTGAGAGAAGGCCTAAGCTGAATAATCTCTGAAGAGATTCTCTTCCACATTAATTCATACAGCTCTTTCACTAGATTTAACACTAATATTATTTAGCCTATTGGCCAATTCCAGTGTCAATTATTCTGCTCTTTATTGCTTGGCTTGAAATTGGGCTTGTATAGCCATGGTATTATTCTATTCAGCCAGCAGCTTCTATTGTAATTGAGTAACCTGTAACAGGCTTTCCTTGCATTTTCTTTGTAATGCTACTTTTTCCTTCCTTTGAGTCATAATTGGATCTTTTATCTATGTTAACCCTACTTTTTAGGAATCATTTTGGGCCTGGATCACCTGGTGAGTTTGAAGGGAAATAGTTTCTTGCAATTGTTTATTTAAACTCTCTATTTCATTGTCTTTTCTATCAATTTCTACAGTCAAACTATTACAATTTGTCCTTTTCCTTGGCTAAATCAGCCTCCATCTTCTAAAGCCTCCTTGATGTCTTCAAGTAGTCTTTAGCAACTATAGAAGTGGATTTAGTTAGCATCTCAATTTTGTCTTATGGCCTGAATAGGGACATGTCTATGGCTACTAACATTCATTGTGTAGTCTTTTGGCTACATCTGCTCACTTGGCTTGATGACATTTGGTGACAAATGAGTCACCATTAGTTGCTACTGAATTAGATCAAATTGTGACCACAAATGTGGCATATCCAAGGCCTTATTTTCTTTGATTCTCTTTTTCTCTCTTTAGGCTTCCCTCACCTTCCTAGCAACATCCTCTTGAGTTTGGAAGGTAGAAGGAGAGGCAATGTGCCCACCCACAAAAGGATGTCTTTGTGGCAAACCATATTGAATAGACTAACTATTGGCTATTTGTAATCTAAGGGGGAAGTTTCTTGGGAATAGATGGGGAAAAGTGAGGTAATGTTAAAGCTTGAGTAGGGATAGATAGGGACAAAGTGAGAAATGGGAATGGTAGAGGTGGTAGGGGATGTCATCTGGCTAGATGGAATCATCATGCCAATAGGAGAAGAAAGAGATTGAGAAGGAGAAGGAGGAATAATACTTACCTAAGGAGCAATTATAGTACTCTATAATTGGCATTGTGGGGGTATGCCTCCTCTTCTAAATCAAACTAAAACTGCACCCTCTTTCGCTTCTTTGGTGTCTCTTCTTCTGGTTGTGTTTATTTTCCTTCCACATCTATTACTGCCATTAGTGATGCTTGTGGAGAACTAGGAATTTTGATAAATAATGCTGATGGGGAAGCTTTTGGTGGTGAAGGCACCACACTCTTTTGTTTTCCCATGACATTGAGAGATTGGGGCCAAACTGATACAGTTACTACAATTGCAATTTACCTTGGGGCCTATGATTCTTGGCTAGATCCTGCTCTAGCTTCTAGCTCTACACCCTATATCGGCAAATTTCTTAGCTTGGTGATAGATACAGGGAAAATATGGCACTCATCCCAAAATTCTTCCCATCTCTCATCTAAGTCCACATTCCCAAAAGAGTGGGTTGTCTGACAGATTTCTTGCCTATATTTCCAATAGGCTTCTATTTTCTCAGCATCCCAATATTTATTATTTAGTGCCCTTCTTTAGCCAAAAGTCATTCTAACTTTAGGATTAAAATCCCTCTGCTTAACATAAAAAGTTTCCCATGGTCTATTTTGTGGAAGGGGTAAATCTGTTAATTCAACATAAAATCCAGGAGTAACTTCCCTAGGATTTTTCTTATTTTTCCAAAAGGGGTGGCCCTCATGTGTAATTCTGGTTGCAACCCTATTATTCCTTATCTAAGAATTTATGAAACAATTTGGGTCATATACCCATTTATCTTTAATTATCAAGAAACCCAGGAAGGCTAGCTTTCTAAGCAGCACAATCTCACCATCTCTGGTTTCTAGTACTATGTTGTTTGTCATCCATAGGAGGTCATAGATTTTCCTCTTCCTCTTCTTAGAGCTATATTCATTATCTACTATGGACACCTACTTAGTGACCTCTAAGAATGCTAACCTAAGAGTCAAAATCTTAGGTAGCAACATTGGTTCCCCATAAAAACCATGGATTTTAATAATTGTATGCTGGGATCTAAAATAGAAATCACAAGGAATTGGGCAACTGGACAGAAGGTTTGAAATACTTGGAAATATTCTATTCATAACTAGTTTAGGGCTGAGGTGACAAAAAGCAGGAGTAACAAATAATTCCTAGAATTCATATGGGTCGCTAGTTTTTGACAAAATATGTGTCCATGTAGACATAGGAATGGTCCTTTGTAAATCAAAACTTGGGTCATACATATCAAGATGCATATGTTAGGAAAATATGTAAGAGTTCTGATACAACATGAGGTGAAAAAAATAAGAAGAGTACCTAAAAACCCCTTTTGATTTGAACTAGGCTAATTGTTCCACCATTGAAGTACACAATTTGTTTAGAAAAGTCAAGCCTATACTCCTGAGTTTTGTCGATAGTCTTCAGCTTGAAGAGGATCACCATTTGTTCTCCATAAACTACCATATCATCTTTCATGCTAAAGATGAAAGTCCATCATAGACATTGCATCTTGGCTAGCTTGTGTGAATTGGGCTCTTGTTGCAGGGAGTGTAGGCATAGTAGTGTCATCATCACCCATTTGCAATTTAGATCTTAAGAACCTCAATTGAGTATTGATGTTTTCCCACATTCTTTGAATTTTAGAAATAGTGGGAAACATAGCTGTCTTATCATGATATAGGGCCAACATGTCCCTAATAACCTACAGTGTGATTTTCACCATGAATGGACCCCATTTTACAGTGTTTGAGGGTGCATGGAACAAGTATGTGCATGGTTTGACCAAGTCAGGGCATGGATGCACACTTGAGACAATGAATTATGCTATTTGTGAAGTCTATATCCTCATTGCAAATGTCTCATATTGCCCCACTCTAACCCTCTAAAGACACCTTTGATGTGCCCCTTCTATAAGAGTTTTGCTACTAGCTCTTTGAAAAATTGGGTCCATGACTCCATCTAATTAATCTCTTATCTTTTTTGGGTCACTTGCTTAACCAACTTTAAGGGTTTTAGTATGTGGGTAGGTCTTTAATGGTTGTGCAGGAGCTGAAGCATATGACTTGCTCACAAGAAACTTGTCAAGGGATTCATACATCCCAGCTCCTTGTTGTGAAGACTATGCTCCCTCCATCTCTATATCTATTCTATGATAATTGGTATGAACTTTTGCAAAATATAAAGCTCTTTCACTTAAGCAGGTTTACAAGGAACTAAAAATGCAAATAGCAAGATATTTTCTCATAGATGTAGGAATGTTTGAGAAACTTGTAATCCTTAACTCTTGCTATGAGGTATTTATTGACCCATCAAGTCTCAAAATGGCATTAACTCAAATAACCATTAGCAAATATTACTCAATCTACATGGGACAGTGAGATAAACATGTTATGCAAGTGGTAGCGCAAGGTACCTTGGGGATTTTTAAATATTTGGGAGACATTCAATGTATTGAGAATTTTGAAAAAAATTGAAAAACTCTAAGCTACTGCATTGCATTCAAAGAACACTTATTTAAAAGATAGTGGGAAATCAAAATGGGAAAACAAAAACTAAGAAAGGGACACTATCTAACTATAATACATAAGTGACGTAACTTAACTAAAATGTTTAAAATAGATTCCATTCATAAGAATCTCTTTAGGTTCACCTTCCATTATTTCTAGCTCAAATAAATTTTGCTATTTACACGCACAAATTTTATAAGGGCCAGTCCATAATGCTTCAAACTTAGTGTGTTGACCCAACTTGGTGGCTCTTACATCCCATTTCAAAACAATTGAGCTTGTTTCAAACTAAGGATTAGAAGTCCTTTTATCAAAAGAGTCTTTAACTATTTTTTGATGTTTTACCAATGCATCATGGGTTGCATCTCTCTTTTCTTGAACTTCCAAAAGTTTCGTAAGTCTAACCTACATGGGGCCATTTTCTTCAATTTCAATATGTTTGACCAGCTGGAGGGCAGGAATCTCCAAGCTTAGGGGAATTACATTAGATTTCCCATATACCAATATATATGGGGACATTTTGATCACCTATTTAGGCATGATTCTATCAGCCCATAGTGCTAAATTAAGTACTTTATGCCATTCTTTGTGATGATCAATCCCTATTCTTTTGATGAGTCTAATCAGGTTCTTGTTAGTTGATTCTGCCAAACCATTACCTTGAGGGTAATAGTTAGATGAATTATTCAGATATATTCCATGCTTTAATGCAAAGTCAGATACTTTAGACCCTAAAAATGCTTTAGCATTATATAAAATTATGGTGTGAGGAGCCCCAAAATGAGTAGTGATACTCCCTAAAAAATCTAGGATCACATTTTTTGTTGCTTCTTTAAGGGGCACTGCCTCGGTCCATCTGGTGAAATAATCTGTGGTAGTTAATATCCATTTGTGACCCATACTAGATACTAGATTTATCATTCTAATGAAGTCAAGACCCCATTGAGAAAAAGGTTCATCCACAATTATAGGACTAAGGGGCATTGTTGTATTCCTTCTCATCCCCACATAATATTGATAGGATTGACATTTTTTAACTAGCTGATAAAAATCTGCAAATAAAGTAGGCCAGAAATAACCTACCTCACTTATATTTATAGTTATGGTCTTTGCAGAGAAATGTCCACTTGATACTCCATAATGCATTTCATGTAGTATTTTCTTAGCCTCAGCCTCTTCTACACATCTTAACAATTTTCCATCAGAATTTTTTCTGAAAAGAACCTGTTCAATTAAAACAAAATGAACTCCTTGTATCTTATAATATCTTCTCTTATTTTGAGGGAGTTCTCTTGGGTAAATTCCATAATTCATAAAATGAATCTTTCTTGTGACCCAAGATTCCTGATCTATCTCTTGTATTCTTAATACAAGTTCCTTTTCTTCTTGAGTTGTATTTATCTCTTCAGGTATCATCTTTTCAAGCTCGAGTCATATATTAGCACAAACCCTGGCCCCTAACTAACTTAGTAGGTTTGACCTCTACATCATATTCAAGGATCTTGGTTATCCAATTAGCTCTTTTTTCATTAACCTCTCCCTCCATGATGTATTCTCTAACACTTGGGTGAGCCACAAGTATTAGAATTTTGCTTCCTAACACCATATGCCTAAATTTCTTGAGAGCTTTTACCATAGCATATGCTTGTTTCTTTACAAAGTTGTATCTAGTTTCTTACTCCCTAAGATTTCTTGAGAAAAAGGCTATTGGGTGCTCTCCCTCCTATTTATCATCCTTTTGGGTTAATACAATAGTAATACTTAACTCTCCTCCATAGACATACATTACAAAAGGCTTAGAAAAATTTGGGTTTCTAAGTACTAGGGCTGTTGAGATAGCCCTCTTGACCTCTTCAAAAGCTTGCCTTCCTTCTGTAGTCCACTTGAAAATTAGGTCTTTCTTTAACAAGAGTGTTACTAGTCTCACTAAGCCTACAAAATTAGATATGAACCTACTGACAAAATTAATATTCCCTAAAAAAGACTGAACTATTTTTTTATTTACTAGAAGAGGTAAATCCATTATAGCTGCAACTCTTTTAGGATCTATGGAAATTTCTTCTTTAGATACTATATGCCCTAATAATTTGCCTTGAGGGATAGCAAAGATACATTTCTTAGGGTTCAAGGATATTCTAAATTCTTGGCATTTCTTTAAAATAGCTTCTAAATGATCAAAATGATCAACAACATTTTTTAAAAAAATAGTAAGATCATCAAGATAAATCAAGATGATTTTATTTATTAGTTCCCCAAATGCAACATCCATAGCTCTCCAAAAAGTGGCTCCAGCATTTGATAAGCCAAATGGCATCTTAGCATATGCAAATGTTCCCCATTTAGTAGTAAAAACATTTTTGTATTGGTCTTCATTAGCCAACCAAATTTGATTATATCCAAAGAAACCATCTAGCAAAGAAAATCTCTCTAATCTAGCCATAGTTTGTAGAATTTATTCCATGGAAGGCAAGGGATAGTGATCCTTCAAAGATGCTCTATTTAGATCTCTAAAATCTACACAAAGTCTTATATCACCATTATTTTTTCTAACTGGCACTAGATTTGATACCCAAGTTGAGTGTTTAATTAGAAAAATTATTTTAAAATCTAAAAGTTTCTACAACTCATCTACCATTAGAGGCTCAATCCTTGGATTTACTGGCCTCTATTTTTATCCGATGGGTTTAGATCCTTTAGTCAGTTCTATCATGTGCTAAATAATGTCTCTATTATATCCATGAAGGTCTTCATAGCTCCAAGCTATGACTCTGTCATATTTTTTGCATAATTCAATTAGTCTTTCTTTCTCTTCTTGAGTTGCAGAATTTCCAACTTTTATTTTTTTCCCTTCACTCACCTCAATTTCAGAATAGTCTACTTTATATACTTAGAATCTTCTTTTCTCCATACTTACATCTTCTGGATCAAATAGATTCTCCAAAGTGATCAAGCCTTGGGGAAGCTTATTAGTCTTTAATTGTATGACTTGATCTCCATATGCCCTCTTTAATTTTGGTTTGCAATTGATCAACAAACTCATCTTATTGTTGTAAGAATGAGAGTACTTGAGAATCATTGTCAAATACTTGCCAATTCTCATCATTGTCTGGAATATTTGGCCTCACTATTACTTTTACTGATTCATTGTTAATTAATAGACCAATTGTTGGATCAAACTGTGAGCCAATCTGGGCCATCCTATCAGCTTCAAAATTTTGGATCCTAGGGACTACTTCAATATTGAAGACTTCAAAATATTCTATTAAATTCCAAATCCTATGTCTGTAGGATCTCATCCTTACATTTTTGCCTATTGCCTTTTCTCTAATTTGTTTTACTACTAGTTCTGAAACTCCTTTTACTATTGAATTCTTTATTCCCTTTCTCTTGGCTAACAAGAGCCCATGTACTAGAGATTCATACTCAGGATCATTATTTGTATAGGAAAATTGGAAATGTATATCCCTTAAAATTTTCTCACCATTTGGAGCATTAAGACAAATTCCTACTCCAGCACCATTTTTACTTCTAGCCCCATCAAAATTTAAAGTCCAAATTTTTAAATCTTTTTCAGATTCTTGAGTAGCTGGTGTCTCTTCACTTAAAACATTAGGGATTTATTGGTCCTCATAAAAAATGACATAAGTGCCTAGACCAGTAGAGTCATAATTCCCATATGGATCACTATGCATCATAGCTAACAACCGGTTATTTTCTTCTTCTTGATCATGTTTAGTCCAGTCACCGAACTCCTCAATAAAAACCCCTTCTTCCTTATTTAACATGGCATGATCTGCCTCAAATTTTGATGTTGGTTCATTTGTGATATGATCTTTTGATAGTGGTTCAGACATAATTTTCATCTTTGAACCATATTTGGTTCTTAGAATCAGGTGAGACCAATAAAGAGACATATATCCTCCCATCTTGTCTGTAAAGTCTTTTGATAAACATAAACCAAAAATAGGAGGTATATATATGACTACTATATCTTGATTAACAATTATATTGGGATAACTATATAATTATAATGGGAGTTGTCTAATTCTCCCTATTGTCTACACTGATTTGCCATCTAGTTGCATAACTCCTTTAGTGAGTGGCTCATACTTTATTTTTAAAGCATCTGCTATTGCCTTTGGCAATACTATACTATGAGCCCCTAAATCTATCATTGCATTATGCAGTAGTTTCTTGCCAACTATCAGAGTCAAATAGAAAGGGTCTGGTTTTGATTTGCTTACCTCTGTTGCATTGTTCACCAGTGTTGTTGTTTATAGATGAACTATGTCCTTGAGCTTTTCTTTTTCAGCAAATCTTTATTTGATCTCAGTATGTTTAGACATTGCTTGGCCTTGCAGAGCCTCTTGTAATAGCATCTTTTGTTCAAGGATGGCTAATATGTCCCAGATTGATACTTGTGCTGGAGTCCTCTTTAATTGATCTACCACATTCATCGGTCCTAGAGTTTGGGTTCTTGGAAAGTAAGGATACCTTGCTTTTTCTTGAACCTATCCTGGAACTACTTGATTCAGCATTGGTTATGGCATTTCTTGTCTAACAGCTGTATTTCTTTGACTTTAGGATGGAGGATTCTCCATAACTTGACTATTTTCAACTTTAGGTTGCTCCACCATTCTTCTCTTTGATCTAGTATAATAATCTGATTGCACCACTGGTTTCTTAGAAGTAAAAGCTTCATTCAAGAATATTGATTCTTCATCCTCAACCCATGAGAACAAAGCATGTTCTGAGGCTATTTGTTCCTCTTGTTCTAAGGACATTCCTTTCATCTAAGCCATTAAGACTAAATTTTGCATACCAGAAGATTGGTAGGCTTGATTGTCACTAGTACTTGCAAATTGTCCATCCATTCTTCTTTGCTCTACTACCCTTTGTTATAAATTACCCATAAGACAATCTCTAGGTGTATGAGCATTATTTCAAGGGAAACACCAAGCATTGGTGCTATCTGCATAGTTATTTTGCCTTGAAACAATCTCCCTATTCGAATTGGGAGGAATAGTTTGTGAAGGTGTATGGATTGCAACTAATTGGTCTGTTGGCTAAGAATTATTTTGCCTTTGAGGACCCTGATATGGGTTTGGCTATGATGAAAATCTATTTCCTTGATAGCCTTGATATGGAGGCCTAGGGTAAGGATTCTGTTTTCTCTTTATGTTGATCAACTCATTAGAAAATGTCCTCAAGATATTCTTGATATCATCCATCTTAGATGACTAAGCAGGGACAAGTTCTTTAGCAGGTGGTTGAGGATATTGATACATAGAAACAGGTGGGGTTATGGATTTAGGGGCTTCTTGAGGTAATGGTAAGGTAATTTTTGGAAACATGGGCATGGGAGGCCTTGGAGGCAACTTTCCAGCATCTATCAAATTATTTTTAGCTCTGACTACATAGTCATAAGCCTCTGGCAAAGTTTTACCTCCAAGTGACTGAATCATAATAGATATATCTAAATTTAAAGCCTTAAGATAAAACACTATATCCATACCTGGTAATGGTCTAGTGGTAGCAGGAATCCTTTCCCAAGTCCTTTGAAATTTGGATTTGAAGTTAGTCATTGCTTCTTGTGGTGCCCTTTGGATAGTAATTAATTATCGTAACAAAGAAGACTTATCACCTTTTTCTTTGAATCTTTCAAAGAAAATATCACTGAGTTGATCCCATGTAGATATGGTGTTTGGGGTCAAGGACCAGTACCATTCTAGAGATTTCCCTTTAAAAGAAGCTGCTAATAATCTTATGGCCACATTTTGTTGTGTGACATGTATAACACAGACATCTAATACATCCTACAGATGTTCTTCATGTGTTTTGAAGTCCTACCCACTAAATTTGGGTAGAGCTTTCAGGGTATTCACTAGGACAGGATCTCAAGTGGCTGGTGGTATTGGGAAAATCAAAGGACTACCAATGTTCCAACTTGAATAATTCCTTGGGGGTATAGGGGCTCCCATATTTACTCTTAGTATTGGTATAAACTGATTGACTCTTCTTATAGGACTAGTTACCAAAGGTGGCAAAAGAATACCTAGATTTATAGTAGACTATGATCTAGTTACTGGTCCATAGCTCTGCTCCTTGTAGCTCTCTATTTCATACAGTCTTGAAAGAAACTTCAAGACTTGTCCCACCGAGTGTGCCAAAAATTTGATGGTTAAAATTGTGCTTTATTCAAACACCAACAATGGGAAGTTTCAAGAATGTGGGACTTGCAACTTGAAATGACCTCCAAAATTTTAAGAAGCTGGCTTCTTCTTTATTTTGAGTGTTGGGAGGAAAGGGATATAAATTTAAATAGAAACACAATTACAGAGAAAGAAAATCTAAATATGGCAATGTGCCTGAATATAATTCAATCCTTAATTCTAAGCACAGTGAAACTATATGTAAGATTCAATTACATTAAAGAGCAAACAAGGCATGATCAATGTAAAAGATAGAAATTAATAGAAATAGAGGCTCACAGCTTAGACTACTTTTGCAATGACACAGAAAACATCAATAATGGCAAAAAATTATGTCTTCTTATTAATTCTCTAGTCATATAAAAGGCATAGAAACATGCATAGTTACATAAACTTTCCAACTCAAGAAAATAGAACAAAGGCAAATGATATTCCTAATCACAACTCTAAAAGTCTAAAACTCTTGACAATAGTCTCATACAAAATTCTCTCTAATTATCTGATGATCATTTTTGGTGATCTCTGCACCCCTCTTTATAGCATGGGATTCACTCTGGATTATCTGCATGTTCCCACTCTAACAGTCCAACTAAAATCTAACTAAACTAGAAGTGTCTAACAAAAAATATTTCTTAGATTCTAAAACGCTCTGTCCTTCAACAATTCATTTGCTGAAATAGATCACAGGACACTCCCTTCTATTAAATAGAAGAGGAAGCTTGACCAATTCCTTGAAAACATTCTTATTACTTAGGAGACACTGGAGAATGACACTTGGCATGTTCCACAGCCTTACTAAAGACACACGGTGCTCTCTGCTTTACCTATACTCTTACTATATCTTCACTTAGAAGTGTTTGGTTCTTGACATCTGTCACCATCCGCTTCTCCAAAATTTAAACAAATTTTATAAAAAATGGGACCCAAAGCAATTATCACCAGAGAAACTTCAAAAAGGGAACAAGGACATGTGGCACCTTCTGCTTATTCTTGAAAAAAGACACGTGATCTCCGCTGCCTTTAGATACCTTTTGTTATACATATGTAAAGTGGCACGTGTCCATCTCCACATTGCCCTGTCTATATTATAGAAAAAATTGGGCTTAATTTCATACTTACACAGATGGTGACACTTGGTGACTTTCACTTGCTTTAGAACAAAACCCTGAGACCCACCACAGTCTTTACATGTTAATGAAACAAAATGAAGATAATTCAGAGGTTGACATGTGATGGCTTTCACTTTCTTCAGTTGTGTATACATGGCATCATTCATTGCTTTTAGAAAATCACATTAAAACCTTTCATTGTCACCACCTGGTGTCTTCCACTTGATCCTGACTCTTAGCTTATTGAAACCTTCCACTCAAAAGAGATTTGAAACATAGATGCTGATATGAAACATGGATGTTGATACTTGTCACGTTCTATTGAGTTACTATGAGATATGTGGCACGTCCTGACCAACTTATAAAAAATTTGAAAGGTGCCTCAGTCGATGACACTTGGCGGCTTCTGCCTGACTTTGACACTTAGAGAAAAATGAGTCAAAAGGAAATTCAAGCCCACACTCTGAGTGTAAACTTCTCTGTCTCAAACCAAAGTGTGTGCAGACACAAAAATGTGCAATGCACAATTGAAAATCAAAATGAATGTAGAGTATTTTTACTCTATAATTTCTATTTTCTCAATATATATATATATATATATATATATATTTTATTTTTTATTATATTTGGAGCATATGATTATAATCTATCTCAATATTTATATGGGTCAATTTCCCCTAGCATATTCTTTAAGTTATAAAAATTAATTTACTTGTTTACACTAATTTTTATTGTTCATGTTTCTATTATTACAATTGAAATTAAATATTTTTCTTTTGATTGTTGTAGACACTAGAAAACTGCACATGATAGTTCTAGTTGTTGAAACACCTTAGGACCCCTATCAGACCCTAAGTTTAGTTGACCACCTAGTTAACCAACTCATAAACTTACTAAATTAACATTTAAATAAACCTTTTTAACACCTTTCTTTGAACCCTTTACCCTTGGACACTTGACTACCAATGGTCAGCCTAACTGTTAATAGTTAACCTAATCATCGATGGTCAAGTCCTCACCTCTTCACCTTCCTAATAGATCAACTAGATGTGTGCAAGATAATGAGGCATAATTTAATATGTTCACCTTATTAAGTGCTAGTTAAACTTCAAGCACTATGATCAGTAACCTCACCCTCTAGGGAACCTTCCATCCTCTATCTCTCTTTACCTATAAAAGGAGGGAGTGGGAAGAAATGGATATTCATGCTATCAAATCTTCTTGCATATAGGTATTCAAGATATCTATCATCTATTCTTCCTTAAACAAATAAACATCATCAAAAGAAACCTGAATCTCTACCAAATTTGCTTTTGAGTCCAAATTAATGTTACTCTAGTGAAATTACTTCAGCCTTCAACCATCAACCAACTAGCAAGCTATAGGTATATTAGTACTTTAGCATTGTTATTTTGGATTTATAACCTCCCTAACCTGATCAAACATATCTAAACTTTTTTACCTCTCTAAAAAATCCTTAACATAACTCTCATTTGACCATCTACCTATTCTATAACTCCTTTTAGTAACCTTCAAAAACACACAGGCAACCACTGACATTTACCCAATCATCGATGATCACTCTCAACTGTTGATGGTTATCCAACCACCAATGATTAGCTTAACTATTGATGGTTTGCCTAACCACTGATGATCACTATGGTAGAGAATAACAAGTTATTTTTATCTCCTTACCCCCCCACCAAACCTAACTTTTTGTGTTCTTACCTATTCACAAACCCTTTTATGATTTTTTAAACCTAACTTCACCCACCTTGGCACAAGTATTGATTGACTTTTGATATATTTAGTCATTTTATTTAAAAAATCATTCTACTTTCTTCTTTTATTTCATTTTATTTATATTATGCAAGTACCTTACTTTATCATTTCTAACTTGATTGTTGTCAACAGTAGATTAATAGCCTCCTAGAAAGCGTATGCTTTTTGGATCTAGATCATGCTAGGTAGTTCACTTAAATATATTACTAATTATCCCCTTTGTTAATGCTTTATTACTTTTAGGTTATTCCTTCTTATACAAATATGAGTTCTCCATCTTCATTTGGATTATGCGTGCATCACCATTTAGGTATTTCTACCACACCCTTATTACTAGTTTCTCATCTTCTTCAAAAATTAAGAAATGAGTAGAAATTAAGAGAAACATTTTGGCATGCCTGATGGGACCCTATCATCATCTAGGTTCCCTTTCTTTCTTCTTTTTTTATATTCTCATCGAATAAAATATGAAATTTCTTTTGGTATAAAATAAACCCTTTGCATACATTGATTGCTTTCTTGTTTTAGTTCATCTAGTAACTTAAAGGAAAAGTAATTTCACTCTTATTATCACACACTTTTACCAAACCACATAATTAATCAATATATGAAAATAAAACTTGAGACAAGGCCTGACTAGGATTTCATCACCTAGAGGTAAACTTTACCCTTTCTTAGTAATCCTACTTAGAGGTCATTACCAAGGGGAGAACCAACTCATCTCTCTAGTTGAGTATAAACTCTGAAATTTAATATATCTTAGCTAATCACCTGACACCCTTATCACTATGGTGTGTGAAGTGAGGGCATAGGTCCAATATCAATCCATGTAATGAAGTTCAATACATGGTTTTTTTTATTTTTGAGCACTTAAACACAACCTAAAACCATCCTTAGATTCCCTCTTTAGTACCTGATCTATAAACCAAAATTTTCTTCTTCACACTTTGTAAGGCATAAGCCAAAAGTGATCTAAAAATAATCTTAAGTTTTTAAACACACTTTAGTGTATGTTTTGTTTACCTTGAGATATTTTTCCTTTTGCTTGTTTTGTGTTTGAGTTGTGAGTCTTTCATCATTTATTTTCTAGATACCAACAACCTACCTTCCACCATCTCATGTCTATTACCTTATTTAATGGAGAGCCTCCCTATAGTCTTCCCTAGAGATTATAGATTTGATATAGTCTTGAAAGATAACCCTCTTGCATTAAAGCATTACCTTACATCACTAGCCACTCATGCTCTTAGCTTCACCTAAAATCAACCCAACCTTGTCTATAACCAATCAAACATCAACTTCAACCAACCAAAAAACTATCAACTACCACTTGAGTTGGTTACAATGTTAATAGACCATATAATTAAAGTAGAATCATCTATTTCTAGTACCCATGACCAATTAACTTCACCTACAACCAATCAAATCTCAATTACAACCAACCAAAAACTTACCAACAACCATTTGATCAACATCATACCCAACCAACAACCTATCAACATCTATCATATCAATCAAACCTAGACCCACCTATCAACATCTATCATCAAACCTTGGGCCACCTACCCCAACCATCATATCTACCCACCCTATGAAACCTATGAAACCAACTAACTTATCATCCCAACTAACCTTGTCAACCTTAACCAAACAAACCAACCAAATGATCTATCAACCTATCAATCTATGAACCATACCAACCTTACGCAACTTATCAACTTTATCAACTAACAACTAACAACCAAACTTACCTAACCTATTAAACATATCAAACCCATCAAACCAAAAAATCTTATCAAACTAACCAATTATCTCACAAACTCAAGAGCAATTAGTGCACCCTCTTCCTAGGTAATACACCTTGTTGGGGGAATCATATGCCTCAATCCTTGACAAATTGTTAAAATTTTCTATAATTAGCCTTCCTCAAATCAAACCCATCAATAGTTTTCTTCCAAAACCAATTTGATTTATAGAAAATGAATTTTGTGCTTATCATCATGCAAATGGACATGACATAGATAGATGTGGCTATTTTAAGATGCTCATCCAAAACCTTATAAATCACAAGGAGGATTCAAAAGATATCCTCCATGTTCCCCCCAACCTATCTTTGAATATCCTTAATCAATCACTCATTAAACCTCTTCCTTCACTCATTATTGAGTAAACCCATAACCAAAGCCCACAATACAATGAGGCCCATCCATTTGATTTGGCCCTTATTGAACCTATAACTAAGGAATCCATAATCTAACCCCTAACCAAAACTCTTGTTAACCACATAGAACATTCCCACCTTTTATTCAAAATAACATTCAAGGAAACCAATCAATCTTTCCACTCTGCCATATCGAACCAACCAATCTACGTCTTCCAATTACCAATTTTATGTAACCTACTATTAACCCTACCTTAACAACAATTAACTAAACCAAACCTACCATTAACCTAACCAATCTTTCCATCAACCCATCCTTATTTATAACCATCCACCCAACCCTACCTCACCAACCAGACCAAATAATCAAACTAATTTCTACACCAAAATATCCAACCACAATCAATATACCTTTTAACAAAACTATAACCAACCCAACTATCAACCTAGACCAAGATCAACCCATCAAACGTACCAACCCTATCCTAACCTACCTAAATCAAATTGAACAACATTTTCCTATCCTTGGTATAATAGAGGAAATCCTACCTAAACCACCACCTATAAACTTGACCTATTAACCACTAACACCTAATAATTAACCATTAACAATCCCCTTTTTGAAAATCGATAAGTCATCTTCACCCCTTCTAAACATTTTTATTTAACCAACACCTCACTTTGGGATATTTTTTCCCACCTTAAATGTCCATGGAAAGAGCAAAACTAGGGGAACTTTCCCTCCATAAGGATTTCGCCATTTATTAACCCAAACCATACCTTCACACTTAACCACACTAACCCTTGGCATTTTTGCCTCAATATATTAGCCAAACATATCAACTAACCAACCCTAAATTATCATAGATTACCCTTCTCCATTAACCCAACCTGAACCAAGTGGTATACCAAATTGGGGAAACCCATTTGGACACCACCTAACCTATTTGGGAGTCACCTTTTCCCACAACCATTGGAGATTACACTCCTCCACCAAACTATCACCTAATCCACCTCAAATTTTTGTCAACCCAAATATTTTACACATCTAATTAAATATCAAAAATTAATTAGGGGATATATACTCTCCTTAATAGACATCATAACCCATAAACATGGATCAGGAACTTATCATTTATCCTCTCTTGAAGGCAAACTAGAACCTAAGCCTCTCAATGCTTCTTATTTTCATCTTTATTTTTTTAAATAAGGATCAAACTCACCCTATTGTCTAACTTAAACTCATCCCTTTATTTATGAGATTTTTCCTTCACTTACCTACCCCTCTCCCTTTGGGAACAATTGATTATAACATAAAACCATGTGATTATCCATCATAGCTATAGACTAATCCTAAATATGGGTACCATGGATCTACCCATGGCATGGTTCTCATGGATACTTTTCATCTATAAATGAGATGAAATCCCATGGTCATTGTTCCTCAAACTATTCCTTTCTCCTACCATTATGTTAAAAGTTTTTCCCTCATAAAGGTAAACATCTAAGCTTAAATAGACTTGTCCATGTTTAAAACCCTTGCATCAACAATAGTTTTAGATACCAAAATATTATTTGGGTCACATATTTCTAGAATTGTAGATTTCTCCCTTGAAGTATAGTTCCCCAAAACTCTCTAAATTTCTTAAAATATAGATTTGTCCCTTGAAGGATAACTACCAAACATACAAACCCAAACTTAGACCACTCCCTTGAAGGATGGCTAAGTAAAATGGGTCAAAATCAATCATTTGAAGTTTCCTATATTGATCAACTTCAAAAACTATGAAAAACAAAATCAATAAACAAAAAACCCTTTATCAAAATATGCTATCCTAAGAAAGTTGCGATCAACTTTTATATCCATCACTAGTAAACTTCTCACATCAATCAGTATACACCTAGAATTAAGACATGGAATTTTCTATTATGGTTCTTAGGTCACCTATAGAATGGGAAAACTAACCCACATAAGGTTACCCTACCTATCACCCATTTCCTTTATATTCTTATTACCTACCTCACCTTTCTATTATCTATAAATCAAGGGATTATGAGCTTACTTAACATGATGTGATCAAGATACCTTTTTATCAAACCTCAGCATGATAATGTGAAATATTTGAAAGGATTAAGTTCATTAAGCCAATCTAACTTTAGGATTTATTTTGTCCTTACCAATGAAAAGGCATCATGTTTCTTTTCTCATGTGTCTCATTAATTCTTATCAATTTTCCCAAGTTTAATTTATCTAACTAAATTTCTGTGTCATCATATAGCATCATAAATCTTAAATAAAATCATCATACATAAAAACATCGTCACTACATGAAAACATCATCACTACATCACATAATCCATGATCATTATATCAAATTCCATCACATAAACCATATCAATAACCATGAACTTCAAACCATCCATAAACATCATATCATATCCATGAACAAACATAAAACATCATAACCATAATTTAAACATCACATGCCTAAGCTATTGAGTAAAACATCTCATTAAGGCATGTGTATAAACCATAAACTAAACCATGAACCATAACTTGAACATGAATAACCATAATCATAAACTACACCATGAATCATGAACATACATCACATCTATATAATCATCAACATCATCATATACATCATGTCTATCCAATAAATAATACATGTAACAATGTATATACTCTCTCTCTCTCATGTACATCTTACATCATCAGCATGTTGGCTGATATCAAAATCATGTACATATACATTAGATCATATCAAATATCATTCCCTTATAGCACCACTACCATTAGACCCTCTTACTACTACACATGCACTACCATTTGGTGTTGGCCCTCCCAAGATGCCTCCTTATACACTAAAATAGCCCACTAAATTAGAGTCACCATAGTTTCCCCACCTACTAAAATGGCTCCAGTAATCACCCCATCAAGGCTCCAAGGGAAACCATTCCAATACTATCAACTAATAGTATCTCAACTCCTCAACTATAGCTAAGTATTGTGTCATTAAAATCATATCAAGTGGTCCTTCTACTAGTGATACCACTGCTCATGCCCTTTATCTCAAGTTATCTCTCTCTTAGGTCACTAAAATAAGAGAGATCCTCATTTGATCTTGATCTCCTATAAATATGGAAATCTAACCCTATAAAATAACAATCTAGCCCTTAAAATGGCCACCTATCCCTATAATCCTATAATTTAAGCTTGTGCCACTACCAGTGTTCCCTATGCCTATCCATCCTATCCACCACCCTAAATTGGTACCTCAATAGGATCCACATCCATGGTTTACTAACCCCCATCACCCCACCAAAAATTGGCCATTACATATAGGCCTTGATACCATGTTGTACATGTATCAACAAAACTGGCATCATCTATCATTACTCTAGCTGACAGCTCCTCATGGTCTAGTATTATATCTTATGGCTTAGCTTTGGAAGTAAAAACTCTACATCCTCTCTCTTATACCTTTGAGAAGTTATAATCTCCTACACAAGACCAAACTACCACCAAACTAAATCAAAGGGGATAAGCTCTATCTCCCCCTCTCACCTCCCATATATCCATCACTAGCTCTATAGTGATAGGGTGTGGTAACTATACTGGGGCCATCTAGCCCAGCCCACATATGGCCTCCAAATGATGTCACCTACAACCAAACCCTCCAAGGTATCTCAAAAATAGTTAATGTCTCTATCACCTCCATCTGCCCCTATTAATGCATAATCCCCTCTTCATCATAAAAAACCAACTATTAAGTGTACTTGGGTGTACCAATCCCATAATAGGCCTAGTGGCCTTAACACCCTAATATGCTCATATGCCCAATAATGGATCACAAATCCAACAATAATACCATAGTGTTAACGAGCTCAAAATCCCTAGAGCTCCTTGTATATCTAGACTAACAAGAAAATAGCCCCCCTGAATATGGTCTTACCTAATAACATCTCTACTAAAACTCCTAATAGTAGATATGGAAATTGACTAATACTAAAATCTAGTAATGTAAAATAAGATACCACCATCATCATGATGGTCATCAAGCATCGGTCCTTTAAATCCCTATGGTATAATGTCCTATAGATAAAAATTCCAAAATGCCACCTAGCATGGAGCTAATCCTCACCATATATCAGCTTCATATGGTCATCCCTCTCCTTACTCTCAATGCCATAAATTAGCTCCCCTTGAATTAGAAGCTATGTAATCCTATGAACATCCTCTAGTAGGATGCTAAACTCTCTATTCAAAAATAAAAAGGTGTTCAAGGCTAGGTCCCATCTCTCGATGAGAGTCATAATCATAGCCACATCCCATAGTAGGTATTGATAATGAACCATAGACCCAAAGCCAACCTCTTCCATGTGACTTCACTTATCCACATTCATCACATCATGGATCTCTAAAAATATCTTAGAGACCTGATCCCTCATCTAGATCTAGTCTCATGCTTATAAAATAACCATGTTATTATATACATTACCCCTGGCATTTGAAAAACAAATCCATTGTTACCCATAAATTTCTCACCACTCTAACCAAAAAACTATTTCCCAACATCAAACTTACTTAATAATTATTGTATGTCAACCTATCAAACACCACCTAATTCTATCCAACAAAACATTATTACTTTACACTTTTTCACCAAGACCACCAACCCATCACTTAAACACACCCCTATCCTAAATTTAATTTTTACACATACATTAGCCTATACACCTTTTCACAAACATTTTAAACCATTTTCATCTACACATTTTTTAATCCAACCTTCCCTAAAACACTTGATTGTTGATATTTCATCTAACCATCGATGATCTAGTGACCCCTTTTGCCTTAGTATTTGACTATTGATGATTGACTTGACCATCAATGATTAGGTCAAACCACTAATGATCACTATGTGTGACCATCGATGGCAAAACCATATTTCTATCCTACCAAAAACAATAAAAACAACAAAATCAACAACTTAAAAGTATCCAATAACCTACTCCTAACCTCAATCTTCTTTCAAAACCAAAATTCATCCATTACATTTTCTAATTTTACCCATAACCTAAAATAGGGCAAATCCCCGCCCCAACACCCAATTTTCAAACAATAACAAAACAACCAAATTAACAACACAATTTGCCTAATCAATTAAACTATAAAGGTAATACCCATCCTACCTCATTCTTTAATCACTATCAAGGTCAAAACCCATGTCCAGCTACTCAGTTTTAGCCTCATCCACCCTACATCATTGGTCCCCACCAATCACCTTAATAATCAAACTCAACCAATCACAAAATCCACCTCAGTTAAAAATTTAGTCAACCACTCTCAACCAAATGCACAATCAACAAATCACCAGAGCAAAAACCATGGAGGCCAAACTTGCCAAAAAGTGAAAATGATTTTTTTATTTTCACTTTTTATCCATAGATTTTCAGGGTTCCCCCTGACCATCGATAGTTAGGGTGACTATCAACCCTATGAACCCAAAACTATCAATAGTTAAGGTCTCATAATTTTTTAAACACCTATATTTAATTCCAAATATTGGAGATAACCTAATCTCTACCAAAACAAAACTTGAACATTTTTGGGATTACCCTTCTCTGACCCAACCATTAGACCATGTTCACCTTGACATTAGCCATTTTTGACCTGAACTATTGCATATTTTATGATAACCTTGTGTGGTCTTTTTAATCACACAAACCATTTTTTCCATGTTGACCATTTGAATTTGCACCACAACATGCACAACCAAACCATTTGTCTTTTTCAAAGGAGCACTTTTTAGCTCAAATACCGATGAAAACACTGACCTTATCTAGAATACTTATAGAGTAACCTAATCAATTATTACTAATGTTGTGGACTAATTACCCTATCACTTTTTATTCTAAAATTGACCTTATTTTTACTAACACTAGGAATATTAATCTTTACATGATATTGACTATTGCACGTATTTGCATTTTATGTGCAATTTTGTGTTTTGAATGCCCAACTCCCCTTTATCACCACCTCATATCTCACCATTTACCACTTATCAAACCTTGACCCAATTTTAGTTTCACCTCATCAATTCTTGATTTGAGGGGGAATACCTCATTCCATACTCGAGGTAATCAAACCCTTAACTAAGCAATATGTTTTTGTTTTGCAACTTGTTAATTTAAAGTTGCATAAAAAGGTGAAAAATATAAACACTAAAAAATTTCACATGATAGTTCTAGTTGTTGAAATACCTTAGGACCTCTATCAGACCCTAAGTTTAGTTGACCACCTAGTTAACTAACTCATCAACTTGTAGACACCTAAATTTGGCCACTGATAACCTCCAATCAAGATTTTGACCAATTTCCACCTAAAATGCACAATTTGGCTTAAAAACACTAAAACATGGTAAAATATGTGAAAATGACATATTCAAGTGTTAATTTTAGCAAAGGTATCCCTAAATGGGGCAATGCAATTTATGGGCTAGCTAACTTTGATTAGATCATTTCAAGTCAAAATGCTAATTTTGTACCTAAGCACTCTGGATTGCTCTTTCCTATCAAATCTTATACACAAGACAAGTGCCATTGTTATTTTTTGTTGGTAATATCCTAAATGGGAACATGGATCCAATGCATCTAGCATTTCCTTCTAATTCCAATCTAGTCAAATTTTGGACCAATAACAAGGCATTCTGATCAATTTGAGTAATTTATGCATAAAGTGCTTAATCATGCTTAAGAGCCAATTAACCCAAATCAAGGCTTAATCAAAAATTCCATGGAAACTTTTTGAATAATTATTTTTGGAAATGAATATTAAATATCTACATCATCAAGTGACCTGATTTCTTTGGAAGACTCCCTAGGCCATAAATGCCACAAATATAAGGATTCATGCCCTCTATGCCTCATCAATGCCTTCCATGATTCCCTCCATGAATCTTAATTGACCCTTCTTCTAATGTCATGATGATGATAATTACAAAATTAATTTAATCCTCAACCACACATCTCAATCTCAAGATTAATGGTTCAGGTTGATTCTAGACATTTGCAAAAATCTATAAATAGAAGGCCTCACAACATCATTTAGAGGACTTGAGAATGCAAAGTTATAATTCAATATTTGTTCTAAAAGACTCATGAAATTATTGTTACCATGCCAAATTTATTCCAATTCAATCTAAGCCATAAGCCAAAGGTTCCAAGGAGAGATGGAGGTAGCCAAGCTTCCATTGCCAAGGACATCATGATCACAAGTCAAACAAGCCACTACTACAAAGGCATTTGGAGCATTCAAGGAAGGTGAAGGAATTCTTGTGTTTTATTCCTTACTTTTTAGTTGTGTTTGTCATTTATGTTTGTTAACTAAGTTCTCCCTAGTGTCTAGGCCTAGAGATGTTATGTTATTAGTGTGTTTCTTTCATTTTGTTTTCATTTTAGAACTAACACCATACTATTCATCCTCTCTTGAGTCAAATTCTTAGATTACATAATGGCATGCCTGGTGGGACTAGATGCATCTCACACTTGAAGATCATATTGTAACTCTAAAATATTTATTTGGACCTTTAAAACTCTTGCAAATTGATTTTCTAACTTTATTTTGCCAATTTTGTTTACCACAATTTTACACAATAACCAACATCAACAAGTAAGATCGACATTAGTTACATTTTTTAACTGACGTTGGTTAGCAAAATTGACATTGGTTATATTTTGGTTAGCCAAGGTAACTGTCATTAGTTGTATATAACCGATGTCATTCACTATGTTTTTTTCCAAAAACACAGACCTAAGAGCTATTTTTATAAAGTTAATTATTTCAAACTAAAAAAAAATTCAAAGCTAAAGGACATACTAACATTTTTATTGCAAGACCAAGTTTGATATTGCTCAAAACATGGTTAAATCACCTTTGTATGCTTAAAAATCAATTAGGAACCTTTTTTGGGTGTTCAACAAAGAATTTAGATGTTTTTGGTAATGTTCTCAAAGTTTTCAACTAAGACCAAGGGGTCAAATGAGCACCACCAAATATTTCATTTTGGGATTAAAATTGAACACACTTATAAATTATTGTTTGAAATATTTTTTTTGATTAAATATTTGTTTGGAAAAAAGAGTAATGTTGCATGTATGCTCTTCCATTTGTCCCCTATAGGGAACCCTTGGAATCAAAAGTGTCATTCCTATTGCAAGTATCCTAGTCCAAGGCTTATAAATAAAGTCATCTAAATTACTCCTCAAAAACTCGTCAAAGTTTGGGTGACCTTGAAAATGACTCTAAAGTCTTTCTATTTCATTCTTTATTTATTTTTATGCAAACTTGGCTTACGAGGGGGACTTCATCACCTCCTACAAGTTTTTTATGGAAGCTTTGACTCAAGGTTTCATCTCTTAGCATTTAATTCATTTTACTCCTTTAGAGTTGCACATAGGACATAGTGGTACTTTGGACATCGCACTACACTGAGTGAACAATATGATGCAGTGGTTGTAAAAAGGACTAGACCTTTTTGCAACAAGCCAAATGATATAGACCCAAAATTTGTGCTCTTTTTTTACATTATTTGGCATGAAAGTTATTGTGTAATTGATTCCCCTAGATCATTCAAAAAACTGTTAGATCTTGGACAAATACCCACTTACTGTGAAAGTATTATTAGTTCATGGTGTGCCTTAAGGTCCATGTCACAGTACTATCATTTGAGATAAGGGGGGTTGTAAAAACCCTACTATATAATGCACATTTGCATTTGGATGAACACTTAAAATCCTCTCAAATGGTGTATATTAATGAATTCCAATAATACCAAGCAACCTTATCAATTTAGGATATAAGAGTGATTAATTAGTTTGTGTTGTCCTAGATTAAAGTCTTGTTTGAAGTCAAAATTTAATGTAAACAAACAATCCAAAACAAACACATAGTCCAAATTTTCCTTTGAAAAAAGAGGCATTATGCTACCCACGTGAGATCATCAATTTGCCTTGTTCAAAAGTTCATCAAAAGCTTGAGATTCATATCATCTACTTTGGCATAGTTATGTTTCCCAATTTAGTCTAGACCTTTACCAAAGTTGTTTAACTCCTTCACTTATAATATAAATTTGGAATTACACCTTTATAAGTTCATAGGGTTGATGTGTTAAGTGATTTCACCATTTTCACTAAACTTGAGGGAACTTAGGTTCAATTTCTGATTTGGGTTGAAGGTCGTTTAAGACTCATGATCATTATCATCACTTAATAGACTTAAGCCATTTTGTGCTAAACACTTGCACTTTGAGTCTATGCACCACAACATTTTGAGTCAAGAAAAGTAGTGTTATGATATCAAAATTATGGGAAAACATCTTTGCCTTAGAGAATTTTTGAAATAAACATTTTTGTCACACATTTTGGGTAGTATAGTGTCATTACACTGCCCTAAAAATTTCAAATATTATTTCATAGACCCTATTGCATAGAGTTTCAAATTTTTTCCTACATTTTTAGACCAATCCTAATGAGCTTTTATGATCTTTTCTCTAAAAATAGTTATACTACTCACTTTTGTCTAGCTTGTCTATCTTAAAAACCAAGTTTTATACCATTTTTTGTGAGTAAATAAGCTATTTATAAAGTTCCTTTTTGTTTCATACCTTACACCTAGTTGATCAAGTTCATGTCCAAGAATAAAATGCCTAGTGTTTGTTAAAAGTGTTTCAAATCCATTAGATTAAAACTTTCATCTATTTTCAAATTCTAGCTTTTGATGTCATTTGGCTAAGATTCCTAACACGTGCCTTGTTTGAGCCAAAATTTTGATGTCACATTTGGCCAAAATACCTAACAAGTTTTAAATTCCTAGATTAGAATGATTTGAAATACTTTTAACTTAGAGTTTGGCATTTTGATTTTAGGTTCATTGACTTGTTTATCTTTATGTGAATAGTGAAATGCTAGATACTTCATGCTAGCTTATTTCCTCAAAAAAAATTGTTTAAACCTTTTTGATCCTTTTGATGAATCTAGACCAAGTGGGAACATCATCTATTTAATACATTATCCTTTTTAAGAGTTTGTATATCTCTTTGACCTTTTATCATAAATCATTGACTATGGATCCTAACATGTATTCCTACACTCATAGTGGACTCATGTACAATCTATGGATTAGTAATGTAGTTAAACAAGAAAAAATGGTGCAAGATCCCTATGTAGATAATATTGATTATGAGATGGATTCTTATCCATCTTATAATAGTCAATCAAGGGCACAAAGACAAGATCCATTGGCTAACTATCTAGTTAACACACCACCTTATTCAGAATAATACCAAGAGAAAACCACATAATACCTAGCTATAATACCTGTAGTGGATGAGCCAATACTTCAATAGTCATATTCTACTAATTCAACTTCCACATATGATCCATTTTTGTTTGAGTGAAATTTGTTAGAGAATAAAGATGAGATTTTGGTTAGAGCCATAGAGACAGGGGCTAAGTTTCCAGTATACTTCCCTCATGAAAATATATCAAGTTTAGTAATAATGCCCTATAATATCATTTATGATCAATAGGCTTCTTCTATAAATCATATGGCTCTAGTCCAAACAACATAACAAGATCTTAATATATATGATCAAGGAAAAAACATCATGGAATATCACTTTAACCAAATGTAGATGGCATATAAAACCTACCTAAATATAGAATGTGATTTCAATCAGATGGACATGGTAAGTAAGCCTCTTATTTACCTAGTTCCTTCAATATGAGTGTTGATAGAGTTAACTAAACAAGAGAATCTAAGTTCTGACCCATTTGTATAAACTAATTCAATAGATAACTTGATGCACATGCCTGTTATTAAAGAAGTGTCTTTGGCCACTACATAGAATAGTGAGCCAAACATAGTGGACAATATGTAAACAACATCCAATTTTGACCCATTCATACAAACTACTTCGATAGATAACTTGATGCATATGCCCATTATTGAAGAAGTGTCTTCAACCTATACATAGAATAGTGATCCAAATGTAGTAGACAATGTGCAAACGATGTCTAGTCTTGATCAAAGTGGTACGTACATGCAAATAATTAGACAACAACATGTGCATGTAGTTAATCCTATGAATAGATCATCATACTAGGGAGTAGGATTTTCTACACCACAACCTCAATTGGCTACTTCCTCAAGTGTGCAACTTATGTGATTAGGTAATCAAATAATGGATAATCTCATGCCTTAATGATAGAATATGAGAAACCCTACTCCTCCTCAACAAGTAATGAGTAGTATTCTATAATAATAGGAACAATCTAGTGTATCAACAGAACAGAGGGTAAATGCATTTCCACCTCAATTAGGAGCAGCCAATGTTTCACCTTTCCAGGTAATGACAAACATACCTCTATAGTTACAGACTAATATGCCAATCTAAAACCAAGAAATGACAAGTCAACAATGTGTAAATATTGGTCAAAAATAGATGTCAAATCTATAACCTACTTTCATTTCCTCATAGGGATTCATGCAATAAAAATGTCCCCATGTTTCTCAAGTACCTACTAGACAACCATTGGTTCAAAATGTGCCACAAATATAGAGATAAAGTCTTGGTCCACAAGTTCCCACTCAACATCAAGGTTTGATTAGTCAGTATCATGTCCCTTTTCAACCATAGAAGGTATAGTATAGTTATATCCCTTCATCCCAACCATAAAATTCTCCAACTCAAACCTTTATCACCAATCCAAACTAAAATATCACACAACTAAGTGTGTAATTTCAACTACATCCTAATTTAGGTATGTGTATTCTTGGTCCATTACCCAACTAAACCAATGTACCCCAATAGGTATATCCATCATACCCTGGTCAAAGTGTCCCCTATGTAACCTCCCAACCATTTATCCAAACCAATATTCCTTCTAGTTTCTTGTCCCAAGAATTACAATAGATGAAGGATGCAATTAATTCTATTTAGGTGGGGAAATAAACTAAAAATTTTCAAATTAGATGACATATGTTCTTATCCATTCAACATAAATTATATGTAGATACCATTTCCTCTAGGATATGAACCACTAAAATTTAATAAATATAAAAGGAAAGGTGACCCTAAGGCTCATTTGACTAAATTATTTGTCGCATGTAAACCAGTGGCATATAGCGACATATACCTTTTGTTGTTGTTTCTGAGGAGCTTGGTTGGACAAGCCTTGGAGTGGTTTTTAAAGTTACCTAAAAATTTAGTAACAGATTTTGATGATCTTTTTGATAAGTTTGTTCAACACTTTTCCTATTATCTCAAGCATGATATTTCATTAGTGGAATTAACACAAGAAAATAAAAAATTTGGTGAGAGTTTTATAATTCATTTATAGTGATGGAGAGCCCTTGTAAGCTATTTCACCCATAGTTTACTAGATAAACAATTAGCTATTGTGTTTACCAAAAATTTGCATAGTGATATAACTTATCATTTGGAACTACAATGTGTGTATACTTTCAAGGAAATAATTAACAAAGGCTTGATGATTGAGATAGAATTCATCAATAAAGGAATCATCAATCTTAATTAAACTAATCAAAATTAAGGTACCAATCAGTGAAATGACCAACATCCCATTCAAGTGCCAGCTTCACAACCGACCCAAGCCAATAACCTTGAAAGACTAAAGTAATTCAATCATAATAAGAATGTTATGGGAAATAGAATAACTGAGTCTCATCATATCCAAAAGGTGAAAACATAATCTGTACTACCTTTTTATTTTACTCCTACTCAACCAATGCCTTAAGCACAACAACCAAAACTTGTACAACAAATACAACAACATTTACCATTATAAACCCCTCCTAGAAGAACCGTGCTTGTACATCATGTCTTTAGTGACATAAGAGAACCTATTGAGTCTATATTTTTCAATATTTCTACCCCTAATATGATTGTTTGGCCCATACCAAGGCATTATCTGTAAACCATTCTTTATCCTGATTGGTACTGTGAAAATGAATTCTTTGACTATCATCATGTCAATGGGCATAATCTATGAAGATGTGTCCAAATCAAAAATTTAATTAAGAATATGCTAGAGAATAGGGAGATAACATTGGATAATGGTGCTTCCACTTCTAATCAAACTCTTAGGATTTATCAAAACCCCTTTCCTTGACATAAAAATTAGTAGTAGCAAAATAATCAGCAATAGCAATAATGGCCAGTACAGTAGCAAAATCAACATCAAAGGCCAAACCAATAAAACCCATAATGAAAAAATACTAGATAAAACCAAGATTAGAATTGTAATAACCAAAAAACCTACCATGAAGTTGCACATGACTGCAATAGGGTTATAGGTCATATTGTATGGGGTAGCATTAATACCATCTCTATTAATCCTAGACTAAGCACTAATCATCCTAGACTATTGATAAATAACCCCATTCAGTAAAATTACATAGATGATCCTTCTTTGACTAGGGAGTGCATATAGGCCAACTAGTAAACTAGGCCTTCCCCCTTAGGACCTTATATTGATAACCTATCCTTGCCATGTGACCACATACAAGTGCATCAGTAACTAAGACTTGCCTTATCTGGTCTCACACCATTCTCAACATTTGTTATCAATAATGGTCTGGTATTTAATATCAATTGTGAAATCACAATTGAAAGGTCAAATATTACTATCCCAATCCCACAACCATCTTCCACTTTGCCTGTTATCCAACTAACCGTTTAGCCTCAGAATAAAGCATTCACTACTGACCAAGACAAGAAATTTGATATTATGGAACAATTACAGAAGACACCAGCACAAATTTTTTTTTAGATTTGTTTTGAACATCAATAATCCATAAAAACATCTTAAATGATTTTTTGACCCAATCCACTATTGCTAGTAACATATCCCCTGATAAATTCTAGGCTTTGGTTGGAAACCTAGCTCTAGCCCAATAAGTCACATTCAACCAAAGCGACATGTCTTCCCTTGGCCCACTCCATAATAATCCATTATATAAATAAGTTTGTACAAGATGGCATAAAGTGAAACATGTCCTTATAGACAATGGATCTAGCCTCAACATAGTGTCTCTGAAGTTCATTAAGCTTATTGGGTACATAATGATAGATCTCTAGCCAGAAACAATAACCATCAAATCTTATGATAATCAAGAAATAGAATCACAAGGCACCATTAGTTTGCCAATTATCATTGGGACTTTGACCCATGATACACTTTTCCATATTCTTGATCTTGATTTATCATATAATATGCTTTTAGGTAGGCCTTGGTTACATGAGGTTCATGCAGTCCCATCAACGATGCACTAATGTATCAAGTTTTCCCACTCAAGGATGGAAGTGAATATTTTAAGAGATTTACACCCATATGAACACTGCAAACATATTGAGGTTAAATTTCAAGGCTACAATTATCAGTACAACATGAATCCAAGTTCCAAGTTGGATAAAGGAAAAGTTATACTTGTTTATCCTTCACCAGATAATTGCATAGATCCTAATACCTTGAATTACCTTTCCCACATACCACCTCCTTAAGCTTCTAATCATTTCACCATTTCTGATAATAGACCAAGAGAGTATGTGACCCATGATACATTTCATATTTCTAATCTTCCTCAGAATCTAAAAACCTTTGGGTGACCTAAAGTCACCCCACATATGCATTAGCAATAAAAGAACAAAGATAAGGGACCTATCACATTTGTACCAGCATCTAGCCTAGAACCTAACCTTCTTAAAGGGGATGAATAATGGTTATACAACAACAACCATGTTGATTGTTATAAAAATACAAAGTATCATATTCCTAATAGGATCATGGAGCATCACAATTATGAAGGAAGAGGCCTCAAACCAAATTAGCAAGGAACCATCAAGCCAATTTCCATGACTAATTATGAAAAACATTATCGACTTAGATTTAAACTTCTTAGGGGTGACCCCACATATCTTATTCAAACTCCATCACCAATGACTAGTGATGATGGTGTCGATAATGAAGCAGAGTCTGATTATAGCCTCACTTTTGATAACCTAGTTGAAACCAACTTGTTTGATAGAAATGTCATTTGTACCTTTACCTTAGCCATTCATCATAACCCTTTACCATTATATTATCCCCATTTGATAGATTGGGACCAATAAGAATCCAGTCTATCGATTGATAAGTTTCAGAATGATGAGTCATTCTATGTTTTTTTAGGCCTTAGAGATAATGTTTCATTAGGAGATCACAAATCAGGATCCTCAATCACATTGGATCCTATAGCCTATTTTGGAGAGTGAGTAAACACGCTTAACCAAAAATAAATAAGTAAAACATTAAGGTTCCAAAGGGAAAACCTCTTTGAGGTACTTTTTGACCAAGGAAAAAGTAAAGATAAAGGCTAGTCTAGTGGTGAAAACTTGTTTCAGGCACCATTTGATATGGGTGTTCATTCTTCTTTGAATTTAGACCAAGAGACAACCAATGATGAACTTGATTTTGGATCTGAATTCAATTTTGAGAAACAACAAGTATTTGATCAAATTTTTCAAGAGTTTCTAACTATTTTTATTACATGGCTAGATATCCCATTAGGGGACTCAGATTTATCATGCTTAGGAGAAGTTGAAGAATAAGTCCTAACAAAGGACTCTGACATAATTCAACAATTCAAGTCATTGCCTACTATCCTAAAATATGGTTTGACCCTTCTAGTCAAAGCTACAATAGAGGTAAATATCAAAACTCCATTAGACCTAAAATGGATAAAATTAGGGGCATCCCTCACTAAGGAGGAATGTGATGTCTTTATAGCTCTATTGAGAGAATTTGTAGATATATTTGCATGGGCATATTCTGACATGCCAAGTTTAGACCCCACCTTGGTTCTACACCACCTTGTGGTTAATCCTGATGCTAAGCCAATAAAACAAAAGTTATGTAAGATGCATCCTTGCATTGTTGTATTAGTAAAGAAAGAGTTGGAAAAAATCTTAGAAGCAAGATGTATCCATTCCATTGACTACATAGAATGGATCTCTAATATGTTACTTGTTAGTAAAAAGCTTGAAGTGATCAGAATTTGGACTAATTTTCAAGACATCAACAAAGCTTGTCCTAAAGATGATTTTCCCTTACCTAATATTGACATGATCATCAACTCTATGATAGGTTATGAAATGATTTCAATTATGGATGGATTTTTAGGATACAACCAAATCAAAATAGCATCAGAAGACCAACATAAAACAACATTCACCACTCTGTGGGGAACATTTTTTTATTAGGTAATGCCATTTGGCCTTAAGAATGTTGGAACTATGTATCAAAGGGCCATGAATATAATATTCCATGATATGATGCATGATATTATTGAAGACTATGTCAATGACATATTATGTAAATCCAAAACTAGGGCCAACCATCTAGCAGTGTTGCATAAGATATTTGAAAGATTATGGGAGTACAAAGTCAGACTCAGTCCAAAGAAATGTGTGTTCGGTGTAACTTCAAGAAAACTACTTGGCTTCATCATGTCTTGTATAGGTATTGAAGTTGATCTAGCTAAAGTCCATGTTATAACCAAGATGTCACCACAAACCGATTTAAAGCAACTCCATACTTTACAGGGTAAGATCCAGTCAATCTGATGCTTCATCTCTCAATTAGCAGACAAGTGCCATCCATTTACACACCTTTTGAAGAAGGGAGTTGCATTTCACTAGGATGATCACTGCTAAATATCTTTTCAATAACTTAAAGACTATCTTGTTAATCCTCCTATTTTATTACCTCTTATGCTAGGAAATCCATTCTTGTTATACCTATCAGCTACCAACCACACTCTAGGGGCACCCTTGTCTCAACATGATGATAATGGAAAGGAGCACATCATATACTACCTAAGTTTTACCTTAGTTACATATGAAAATAATTATGCACCTGTTAAAAAATCTTGTTTGGCCA
Source organism: Torreya grandis (assembly GCA_037957365.1). Classification (NCBI taxonomy): domain Eukaryota; kingdom Viridiplantae; phylum Streptophyta; class Pinopsida; order Cupressales; family Taxaceae; genus Torreya; species Torreya grandis. The sequence continues at coordinate 626,902 of JARHVA010002636.1, forward strand.
TGGTTTTCATAGCTCAAAAACTATGCCATTACATGTTGAATAATAAGACCATGGTCATTTCAAAAGTAGATCCACTCAAGTATCTACTATCTAAAACAAATTTTCAAGGTAGAATGGCTAAATGGATATGCTTCTTAGTGAGTTTGACATAGAGTATTCCAATTAGAAATCAATTAATGGATAAGCTCTTGTAGATCAACTTGTTAAAGTTCCTCTCATAGACACATAGCCACTCATATTTCAATTTCTTGATGAATCCATAATGACCATCATTAACACACCCCTTGGGAAGCAGCCTTGGAAGCTATATTTTGATGGTTCATTTACTACACATGGATCAAGGGTAGGCCTATTGATTATTACACCATAGGGGTATCTAATCCCTAAATCATTTAGAATTATCTTTCCTTGCACAAATAAAATGGCCAAGTATGAAGCACTTGTTATAGGAATTCGACAAGTAGTACATTGGAATATATCTCATCTCCAAGTTTATGGTGATTCTCAGTTAATCATCAATTAGGTCACAGATCATTTTTAAACAAAAGATGATAAGTCGGTTCCATATAAAGCCATTGTCAACACTCTTAAATAATAAATTGTCAATATCTAGTTTGAGCACATACCAAGGGCTAGTAACAAAACTACAGATGCCATGGCTACTATTGGTTCTCTGATTTGAAAAATAGATAAAACTAAAGAGTATCAGCTCATTAATAATTTGTCAGCACCAGCTCATGAACCTTCAACCATTGCCATGATTTGTGATATTATTGGTCCTAATTCTATCTGGTACTTAGACCTTTATAACTAATTTTATGACCAATTTTTCCACCTAACTTGTCTTGAAAACAAATCAAAGCCTTCATTCATCATTCCAATCATTATACTTTACTTAGATCCACCCTTTACCATCATAGTTTTGATGGAACTTTGCTTCATTTTTAAATTTTGGTAGAGTCCACACTAGTGTTAAGAGAAGTTCATGAAGGAGTATGTGGAGCTCATTCTATTGGGGTAGTTCTATCCAAAAATCTTTTGCATATTAGTTATTATTGGCCCATAATGGATGCAGATGTCACTGCATATGTAAAGAAGTGTGAAAAATGTCAATGGCATGCTAATCTAATTCATGCCCCAACAACAACTCTAAAACTGATGTTGACATCATGGCCATTTTTTATATGAGGACTAAAACTCATTAGGAAGATTAACCCCACTTCATCTAATGTCCATAAGCATATCCTTACCACCATTGAGTATTTCACTAAGTGGGTTGAAGCTATACCCCTCACTTACGTGACTGGAAATAAAATTTCCAAATTCATTTTCAACCATCTTATTTGTCACTATGGTATCCCTTCTGATAGTATATCTGATAATGAAGGATAATTCAAGAACAAGGATGTAGACCAGCTATATACCAAATATAACATCATTCAACATTTTTCTATAGCATATTAACCTCAAGGAAATGACCAGGCTGAGGCATCTAACAAAACCATTGTCAATATCCTCAAAAATATTATCAATGATGTCGGTCATAATTGGCACTTGTAGATATTCCCCACCCTTTGGGCATACCATACCAATCATCATACCCCTATATGAGCCACTCCATACTCGCTTATTTATGGTACTGAATCCATCCTTCCCATTGTGGTCAAATTTCCTTCATTGTGCATTTTTTTAAGCATGTCCTAGATGATCATGACTACAAGTAGCTCACTTGCAAGAGCTATACCTACTTTATGAGAAATGTAAGTTGTTCTCAATAATATTCAAGCATATTTAAACTAACTCAAAGACCACTATAATAAATGTGTTAAGTATAAAACATTTGAACTTGGTGATCTTGTTCTTAAAGAAAACCCAAAGAATACCATAGCTGAGAAGAAGCATAAAGGAAAATTCAAACCAAACTAGATAGGGCCTTTCATCATTACTACAAATTATGGATTGGGAGCATACAAGCTTGCCACACCAGATGGAGATGAACTATTAAAGCTAATGAATATTATTAATCTAAAGTGATACTATGCTTGAGCACTAAGGTGTATTATTTGTAAAGAGCATTTTAGTTATGCCATTTTAGCACTATTCTTCTTTGTACAAATACCATCCCTATCCATTCTCTTTCCATATCCACTTTCTATTTCAATTTTATCAACCCAATATGTTCTAAATCCTACCCCATTTGACCTTAGTTTTTATCATTCATTACACATTTTGAGCATTGAGGTATTTGATTAGTTTCATCAGTTGGTTCAATTACTTTAGAAAGAGATCATATTTTGGAGTAATATGATAGAAGTTTCAGTAGTTGCATCCTTCATTTATTATTCCTTTCTTACCATCGATCTTGCTATTAATTATAACTACCTTTGGGAAAATTAGTACCATTAATCAATATCATTGTGTCCTAGTTATAAACAACTATGGGAAAACTAGGGGAAACATTAAGTCTTGACATACCAACTTGCCACTTCCTATGTCGTACTATGCCTTTTTACCAACTATGCTTATTTTATTTGAATTGAGTTCTACACTAGTTGATTTCCTCCACTATAAGGGCATAACTACAATGACTTGAGGTCCTACTTTGGGAATATGTAGGTAGTGCTCAATACTTGTTGAGGTCAGCTCAGTCACCCTTCTCCACCATACTCTTGACATTTTGTGAGAAACCTTTCATTAAATTCTCTCACCATTTTGTGAGCAACCTAAGACATGCTCTCATTGTTTTATGAGAAACCTTAGTTTAAATGCTCTTGCCATTTTGCAAAAAACCTTAGTTTAAATGATCTCATTGTTTTTTGAGTAACCTAAACCATGATCTTGCTATTTTGTGAGCAACCTTAGTTTAAACACTCTCTCTATTTTGTGAACTTGAACCATTTAGTGTCTCATCATTATTTATTGAGTTAAAACACTCCAAAACAATTCCAAAAACATTTGAAAAATCATTAGAAAAGAACAAAAACATTAACCACTTCTTTGCCTTAAGGATTTTAGGAAGCCTTATTAAGTTATAAGCAAATCACTTGTCATTTAGTTTCTCGATATTTTTTGGCCTTTTCTCTCATGAACTTGTCATTTTTCAAGACCATTCCTATTCTTCTATCACATCTATTCTATTTGTTCTCCTCAATTATCACATTCTTCCCATTCCCTAAGAGAACTACATTTGGCCTGAAGTTTTTTTATTCGATATTACATCAATGGAACTATGTAGGCAACGTATAATTACCTAGTTCATATGGAGATAGCTTGACCACCCCCTTCATTTTCTTCTATTCCCCCATTTTGTTTGTTTATTCAGTTGTAGCCTATTTTCTAGGGTAGTGTTTGTATGGTTTTTATTACATTGTTTGTTTGTTTGTTTCTACTTATTTTATTTATTTATCTATCTATTTGTTTACTTTCAACACTATTACCTTGATTCAATTTATGTGTGTTCATTGGGTGATTCCTTGCCCACACTTATACTCAAATCCATCCATATTCATATGTTTACATTGTCATCATGGTTTCTATCATTGGTGCATTATTTTCTATTGATTATTGGATTATGAGAGTCAGTACTCACGTATATTTTAGCCAATTCCTCATGATGTTATATCATGATGCCTATTAACATGTGTTATAAAAAACCTCAAATTCAAGAATTCTATTCAACAATAGTGGCATATCTTTGGCACCATCATCCCAATTCACTCCTAATCATATCTCAAATAGATTAATTAAACATGAAAGAATTTTAATCTTTATTAGTTTTGATGAGCATCTCCCTACTAGTAGGTTGTTCCAATTCATCATTACCCTCTTTATTAATTTGTCATCATCCTCAACCAATTTTATCATGTTTGTCATAATCAGGGTTTAATGATTATAATTGCCCTTGGGAAAATTATTGCACACCATCCCACCTACATTTCTCAATGATTATAACCACCTTTGGAAAAATCATTGTGTTATCACCACTTCATGTTTTCTACCCATATAGGGCCATGTTATTATCTTGTTTTTCTATCCTAACTAGGGCAGCTCCATCTTCTCAATGATTATAACTACCTTTGGGTAAATCATTATGTTATCATACTATATTTCCACTATCGGGGTATAATGATTATAACCACCTTTGGGCAATCCATTAAACACCATCCCACTTGCATTCTCAATGATTTTGAATAATTTTTTCAATCTCATTATGTTTTTCACCCCATCATCTTTTCTTTCTTTAGTCCCCTCACTTCACTTCATTATTTTTGAGGGACCGTTCACCAACATACTTGTGCCAACCATTCCCTTGAGGGAGCATCATATAGTTAGTTTATCATCATTGCATTTGTAGGCATACATGAACTTTTCATTCTTTGAGAAGAAATTATATTGCTTATATCTTACAACACCTTGCCAAATAGGGGCAAATTATAGACACCTAAATTTGGCCACCAATAACTTCCAATCAAGCTTTTGACCAATTTCCACCTAAAATGCACAATTTGGCCTAAAAACACTAAAACATGTTAAATGATGTGAAATTGACATATTCAAGTGCTGATTTTGGATAGGGTATCCCTAAATAGGGCAATGCAATTTATGGGTCAGCTAACTTTGATCAGATCATTTCAAGTCAAAATGCCAATTTTACACCTAGGGACTTTGGATTGCTCTTTCCTATCAAATCTTCTGCACAAGACACATGCCTTTATTATTTGTTTTTGGTAACATCCTAAATGGGAATATGGATCTAATGCATCTAACATTTCCTTCTAATTCTAATCCAATCAAATTTTGGACCAATAATAAGGCATTTTGATCAATTTGAGTAATTTGTGCACAAAGTGCTTAATCATGCTTAAGAGCTAATTAACCTAAATCAAGGCTTAGTTAAAAATTCCATGAAAACTTATTGAATACTTTTTTTTGGAATGAATATTGAATATATGCATCTTTAGGTGACCTCATTTCTTGGGAAGACATCCTTAGGCCATAAATGCCATAAATATCAAGATTCATACCCTCCATGCCTCTTAATTGCCCCTTTTTATAATGTCATGATGAGGATAATTACAAAATTAATTCTAAAAATTAAATTAATCCTAAACCACACATCTCAATCTCAGGATGGATGGTTCAGGTTGATTCTAGACATTTGCAAAAATCTATAAATAGGAGGCCTCACAACATCATTTAGAGGACTTGAGAATGCAAAGTTATAATGCAGGATTGGTTCTAAAAGCTTCATAAAATTAGTGTTACCATGCCAAATTTATTCCAATAAAAGCCAATCCATAAGCTAAAGGTTCCAAGGAGAGATGGAGGTATCCAAGCTTCCATTGTTAAGGACTTCAATAGCACAATCCGAGCAAGCCACTACTACAAAGGCATTTGGAGCATTCAAAGAAGGTGAAGGAATTCTTGTATTTTATTCCTTACTTTTTAGTTGTGTTTGTCATTTTTTTTGTTAACTAAGCTCTCCCTAGTGTCTAGGCCTAGAGATGTTATGTTATTAGTGTGTTTCTTTTTTTTATTTTCATTTTAGAACTAACACCATACTAACCATCCTCTCTTGAGTCAAATTTCTAGATCACACAACTTACTAACTTAACATTTAAATAAACCTTTTTAACCCCTTTCATTGAACCCTTTACCTTGAGACACTCAACCATCGATGGCCAGCCTAACCATTGATGGTTAACCTGACCATTGATGGTTAACTCCTCACCTCTTCACCTTCCTAACACATCAACCAATTATGTATGAGATAACAAGGCATAATTTAATATGTTAACCTTATGTGGTGCTAATGAACTTCTAAGAATCATGATTAGCAACCTTACTCTCTAGGGAACCTTCTATCCTCCATCTCTCTTTGCCTATAAAATAAGGGGAGTGGGAGGTGAAATGGATGTTCAAGCTATCAAATCTTCTTGATACAAGTATTTAAGTTCTCCAGTATATAGTCTTCCTTTAACAACTCAACATCAGTAAAAGAGACTCAAACCACTACTAAATTTGATTTTGGGGCTAAAATACTATTACTCTGGCAAAATTGCTTCAGCCTACAACCATCAACCAACTAGTAAGCTATAGGTATATTATTACTTTAGCATTGTTATTTTAGATTTATAAATTTCCTGACCTAATCAAACCTATCTACACTTTATTCCCTCTCTATCAAATCCTTAATATAACCCTCATCTAACCATCTACCTATTCTACAACTCCTTTTTGTAACCTTCAAAAACACATAGGCAACCATCTATGGTCACTCCCAACTACCGATGATCAACTTAACCACTAACGATTTACCTAACTACCAACAGTCACTATGGCAAAAAATAATAGCATGTTATTTTCAGCTCCTTACCCCCCACAAAACCTAACTTTCTATGTTCCTACCTATTCATAGATCCTTTTTCTATTTTTTGAACATGACTTAACCCACCTTGACACAAATATTGACTAGGTTTTACTAGATTTAGTCATTTTATTTTAAAAAGTATTTTACTTTCTTCTTGTATTGCATTTCATTTATCTTATGTAAGCACCTTACTTTATCATTTCCAACTTGATTATTATCAATAGTGGATTGACATCATCTTAACAAGTATATGCTTCTAAGATCTAGCTCATGTTAGGTAGTCTACTTAACTATCTTGCTAATGATCCCCTTTGTTCATGCTTTATTAATTGTATATTATTCCTTTCTAGCCAAAAAGGAGTTCTCCATCTTCATCTGGATTATGCATGCATCACCAACCAGGTATTTCTACCACACCCTTATTACTAGTTTCTTGTCTTCTTCCAAAATTAATAAATGAGCAAAAGTTAAGAGAAATAATTGTAACCATCATCATCATGTTAAATATTGTTTTTAATTCATTAATGTGAAAAATTAATGTATTGGTTTATTATATACACCATGGATTGCATTAATTATAACCATTTTTGTCTTAATTTTAGCATTGAGTGGGTGGTAGAGGGTGTCACCCATATGTGTGTATAGATTACCTTTAGCCTAGAAGCTATTGTTTGAGAAAAATATGTCCAAGGAATTTATAATAATATGGATTATATTTTAATTTATCAATGTCATTTCCCAATTTTCATAAGATTGCAACACTACACATGTTTTCAAGTTTATCTTCATCAATTTGAAACTTTCATTTATAATCACATTCTATATATGATTAATGAAACTCCAATAGCATATAATTATGAACTAATTCAAATTATAAGATGTGTTACAATTAAGAACCAATCTAAATGTAAAAGTATGGAAATGATGACACTCACACTTGATAATTATTGAAACTATTTTTTGTTTGAGTTGGACCCACCCAACAAAGTGATGTGATAAATCCCTCTCCTTTTAGGATCTATGACTAGCACTCCAAGGCACAAGTTGGAGGTATTAGTTTTATGAATAACCAAGAGGTGAAATAACCATGAGGGTAATATGTTTTCATGTTACCTTCAAATAATTGTATATTTGGATAGTTAGATAGACTCTTTCTAAAACCTACTATGGTATTATGCACATATTATCTTAAACTGAGGGAAAATTAAATGAAGAAACGTCAAAAAGAGAACAAATATAAGGATAAAATAATGTTTTATGTCAACATGGAGTAAATATTTAGAACAAGTTAACTTATGAAATTATCCAAAAAAATTAAAACTAGTATTTAACCTACTCTAGTAACAACTCAAATCAAGCCAAATATAATGGAGGATCTATGGGAAATATATCTAAAATTAAATTTGTAATAGTAGCATAAATAACTATGTTAATGAAAAATTATAAACATCACATCTAATCACAAATCAAATATTTAAATCATAGCTTCCATATACAAAATAATTAGATTATAAATTGATTAAATCAATTTTTTTACAAACTAAATGCTTCGCTAATCATGAAAATTAATAATTCTTAATTGAAATTACTCATGTATCTATAAAATATTAAAAAGAGAATGAAAATAAAGAAAATTTTGAAATTTCCTAAAGAATTTTGTATCTTCATTTATATTGACAAGATCTTCCTATTGAAAAAAGAGATCCAAATATAAATTATAAATATGGCCCAAGGGTGGAGTTTATGATGATATGGTGCAAAATTCATGCAAATACAAAAGTAAACTAGAATTAAAACTATATCCATGTATACCAAAAGATCCCAAAATTTATCAAGGTTGACTGGGAATTTGTGAGGTAACATAAGTAAATGAAGTCACCAAAATAGAAGACATAAATAGTGATGAAGAGTTATTTAATCTACCTATTTTGATTGGATGTACTTGTTTAATTTGAAGGAAAAGTACTACTTTGATGAAATATTTTAATACATGATCTATATATGCAATTAGATGTTGGAATATTACTTTGGTATTTTTTATCAACAAGTCATGGCTCAAAATAGGGTAATACAAGACTTATTTAACTATAGTATCCAATTTGTCTTGTATGAAAATGGTGGTGGATGTGCATGTTTGGTTTGAAACTTAATGCTTATTCATGGATTAGTTTAGAGACTTGAAATCATTTTACAAATTTATAGGATTATAAGTTCTATACACTCACTAGTGGATTTGAATGTTTTTTAGATATACAATCACTTCTACCTAGTTTTTATACTTCTATAAACATTATATTCAATCTAATGAATTGCCATAAAACATGTGATAAGTTGATAGGCGGTGATAACTATCAAATTTGATTATATGTCCTTGGGGTGACACAATCAACACATTTAACATCTAGGTGCCCATGTGTCATTTATCTTAAAAATATTGACACACATAATTATTTAATGTGATTGAGGTCTTAGCTTTGGGAATTTGAATACAAAATACCTTGCCTTTGTGAACATTATGCTTAGGAAAAGTAGAAATTACTAATTTATTTACATTCTAACAAGATTTGGGCCATGAACTTCCTTTTAACTATGAGGTGTGAGAATAAAATAAAATGATGCATGTAAACATATAATTTCTTCACATACTCATGGTCCTCAAGATCTATACAAACTCATTTTGCATTGTAAGGTTTGAGTCAGTAAAAATGTTCCAAATGGTAGCTTTTGATTGGCTCCCTATCTCATGATGCTTCATGTTTAATTTGGATTATTTTGATAATTTTAAGGCATGAGAGTGAAAAAATGTACCAAGTAGAACAATCAAACTAGCTTAGAGTATGGTACTTGGTAAAGATAGTATGAAGGGATGCGAAGGGGTGTGAATTTGTGAAAATGTCATGCATGGCTCAGACTAGACATGTGAGTTTAACATAATACTATTATAGTCATATAAATGTCACTTCAGTGCATTCATAGCATAGCCTTAGACCTATCTTAGGGCCTCTTTCTACACTTATCTAGCTTTTGTACAGGCCTTTACACATCCCTAGAAATCTCAAAATTAGACCTAGATCCTCCCCTAAGGATCCAGGCCCCTAGTGTCTTAGGTTATACCACTTGGACACTTGTATTGTACTTTGGACACTATCACCCTATGCTAGTGTCCCATTTTTAGTGCTAATGTCCCTTTCCTAATTTCAACCTCAACAGATATATTCTCAATTCTTAAGATACATAGGTTCAACTTAGACCTATTTTAAACCCTGCACAAGCATCAGTTTAATATATATACATGAATTTAATCCCTTTATCTATAAGATGGAAATGAGATTAAAATTATGCAAACAAGCTTAGAATAAGTTGTGGACAATCAATGTTATAGATCCCTATTTTCGTCAACTTCTACATATAATCATCTATAATCCTCCAAAGCTTAGAATATAAAGATTTCTAGTCTCAATCTTCATTCAAAGAACTTAGGTCAACAATCATACTAGCATTCACTTTCACTAACACCAAAAACATAGGTGGGATAACTACATTAGGCTTGATCCCTCATTCAAGTATTGGTATGTAGGAAACTCTCAACACATTGTGGTATTGTGGATGTCTAGCCTACCTAGATAAAATCTTAATTTTGCTATTTATGCCACTCAAATACCCTAAAATAATGAAGGTCTAGGGTTCAATCATAAATCAATAAAAAATATTATGTATACAATAAATCAAATATCATTATCACAGGTATAGGTAGGCTAGACCAAGTCAGAGGTGCACATAGAAGATCAAATAGTTCCTACACAAAGGACATTAGCATTGAAAATAGGACATTTGTGCCCTAGTGATACTATCCAAGGTATATAACTATTATTCAAGAGGGTATATGACACATGGAACCTATTTATGACATTAAGATCTTGGTGCCCTAGTGATACTATCCAAGGTATATAACTATTATTCAAGAGGGTGTATGACACATGGAAACTATTTATGACATTAAGATCTACTTTCACACTAATTTTTAGCCTTTAGGTCATCTATCTTAGTCAATTTCTAGCTAAGTACTTATTTATGTCTTTCATTGTTATTTTTAGAAATATCATATTAGGCCAATTCTTGTAAAAAATAGTGACTATATTTATTACATTTTTATACCCTAATTTATTGTAATCATACCCTTTAACAACATAGGGCTTATACTTCATATTCCTTATAAAGTTAAATAATTTGATCAACCCAACTTACTTTGAGCATATTGCTTAAAACCCTATTCTTATTTCTAGCATTTACTCAATTTTTAGTTTGAATCCTTTTTCATCATGATTATCATGATGGATTTCATATTCTAATTTTTGGTATAAAGTCTTATGGTTTGTATTGCATGCATATTACCTACCATTTTTATAATGATTCACATAAATTTCACTCCTCTCATAGATTATGTTAGAACTCAACTTATTACACACATTGGTCCACCTCACCTTAAGCCTCCTTTATATGGATAACATTGTTACATGGCCAACTTTGATCTACCTTTGGTTACTACTTAATGGTAGGGATCTTAGATGAATCATTTTGTTCCTCCTCCACCTAGAATCTTTGATTACCTTTGCTCACATCCTACCTCTACTTCTTGCCCTTGATAAATAATAGATCATTTGTCTCAAGTTGTTACTAGATGAAATCAGGTGATTCCTTAGCCTATACAAGAATAATGTAATCTAACAATCACTCATGTCCCCAAAATAATACCATAATATCTAGGGATCAACATAGAGCATATGATATTATGGATTAGTTGAGAAATACACCATCTAAGATTTTTATATTGTAATTACTTTAGAAAGTAACTATTTTCAAATATATTCTTTTTCAGACACTCAGTCATACATATTTACCTCATGATATATACCCAACTTATTTTGCATCTATCATGAACACTATCAATTACATCAAGGATGTTATATCTTTTTCCAATGAGGATTTGCCTTTATATCCAGTTATTGATTAGAATCTTTCACTCTTCATTTAAAAAAAAAAAACAACCATTATTAAACAAGTTCTAATTGATAGTGGTTTAAGACTTAACATATGCAACATCACATTCCTAAAAACTATGGTGGGTGACATAGAATCCATTAAAAATACATATAAGAACATTAGATATTTTGATGACACTCCTTTATAGGCATTGGGTACTATTACATTGTATATCAAGTTAATCCAAAAACATTATCCACATAGTTTTAGGTGATGCCTAATGATTTTCATTATAATTTATTACTTGAGATACCTTGGATACATGCCATGGAGGCCATACCATCTACCTTGAATAGATGTGTCAAGTTTTTACATGATGAATACTTATACACTTACCTAGTTGATAACTAACCATTTAGATATTATAAAGTCACAGAGCCTACTACCCTGAGTACATCTTCAGATGGGACACCTCATGTTCTCATAGAGTCCCCACCTCACAAGACTATGATAGAGCATATGTATACATATGAGGTTGGGTAATCTAGAACCACTATTATTACATCTACTTGAGATCCTATTATCACATAGTTACCTTATCCCATAATGGTGAAGGATAATCCTATGTCATATTTATCCTAGCCCATGAAAGATGATGGTATCCTCACAACACAATTACCATTACTTGTTAATTCAGAGGAAGTATACATCAGAAACATAGATATAGATTCCCAATCCACTACAAAGGATGACCCAACACCCATATACATTGATGATTATTTAGGTGTATTGAGCTTTACACCAATGGGTCCTAGAGAGTACAGAGATGATTTTAAGGCACTTATGCCTTCACCTACACATATATCACCACAAGTTCATAGTTACATAAATATAGACCAAGACACTCACTTTTAGATAGAGGAACATTATTTTATACATTTGGTACATATGGTCACATCTATGGATATTGACCTAGTTATCTAGATATAAGTATGCAATACATAGGATAGACCACAACAGATGTTGTATATGTTACTTGATAGAGGATTGATGGCATTACCCATAGTCTATCATAGATCCATTAATAGATTGCCATTATAGGATGATAGACCATTTTTTCAATTTCATAAGATTATTAGACATGATAAAGATACATGCTTAATGCTATAATATAAATTGAGTAAGTTCAAGGCTCATGAAACTATTCATATTACGCAGCCTCTACCTCCACTAATATAGGCACCATGATGGAATCTTCACCAACACAAAAATTTGAGGAATGATTAATTGATTATTTAGGTTTTTTTCAAGGAAAAATACATCCCCCATGTTGTTATAGATGAAGATTTTGATACTAATATTTTCACTTTTAAATTTTTATAGCACATGACATCAAGAGAGTGATCTGCAACATGTTATACATTATCAAGACTCCTTGGGACATATCACACTACCAGTTGCATGTGGCCTTAAGTTGGTCAACACATTTATTTTTTCATGAGAATGGGACTTACATATAGGTTATAATTGGAAGTACATGGTTATAGGTAATGGATACCACAGTGTACAAGATAGACAAATCTTTAACATTCAATCATGAGGGACACATAGTTCATATTCTATATGACGGCATAGATGATAACCATAGGTTTCACATAGATACCCCACAATCCAATGTAGTTTATCCTAAGATCATGTGAGAGGATTATTACATAGTATAATATCATGCCATTTGAATACACAAACTCCAAATTATATCCAAGGATAAGGATATACTTTTAATGATTACAAGTATGATGATCATAGTGATGATGATTTATTCGAATTTAGGTAGGTTTAACATCTGATATTGGATAATCTCCCACTAGATCTACCATTTGACTATAAACATCCTTTTTATGTGATCCCATGTCTCTATAATCACTACTTTGTAATTGTACATACTCATATATACTTACATATTACTATCATACAGTTGTACATACTCATATATACTTATTATTATAATACAGTTTCTCTTACCTTGATCACTTGTATATAGTTTCATTTTAATGATTTATTATATATATATTATATACTTAGAAAACACAAAATAATATAATATGTTAAAAATACAAAGAATTTTTTTTTTCTCACAAATACAAAATTTAGATTGTTTACATATCCATGTTTACATTTTTTATATACTAGATAGGTAATACATTTACTATATATCTTCGTATAATCAACTTTCATCATATAAACATGCTTCTCTTATTCTTATCAGGTGTTCATATATTCTTACAAGACTCAATTCCATTGTACATAGATCCATATGTACTACTATCTACCCACTTGGAGTACATACATAGAGACACTAATTTAGCATTGATAAATTCACCCATTGGGGGCATCCTATAAATAATTTTTTTTACCAAGTTATATTAATATATAATACTCAATTTTTTTCTAACTACTACCATTATATACTTAGTTTATGAACATATTTTCTCTTATATAGATTTGTACCACATGTTCATGCATACTTTCATTTCTACATTTCCTAATTTAGACTTGATTATGTCTCTTTACTTCTACATATATTTGAGGGAATTTGAATATGCCATTGTTATACAGATATTTGCCACTTACTTTAATTGTGTGTATGATTTGGACATGTTCCCATGTCCTTGTGTGTTCCTTCTTGATTGTGTATGCAAACATTTAAACATTTCCTTCCACATGTCTCTAAGCCAAATTGTTTTTTGTTTACGTATTGGACATTTGAGCATGTAATTTATATGTATTACTTTCTAATATTTAGTGCCATGTGCCTATGTCCCTTTTATTATGTCCCCTTGGTCTACTTTGTGTGTCTCATGTGTTTATATGTATGTTTTAATGTATGAGTCATGGACATGACACTTGTCTCTTTATTGTTACATTTACACCTAGTTTTATATGTCATAAGTGCCCTCATACATCTGCCCTTCCTCCTTAAGATAATTGATGGACATCATGCCCCATCCCTCTAGGTAGTTAATCAGATTATTACTTAGAATATGTAGTTCATACACATGCTTAAATTATTATATCTATATTGACAACCTTGTGAATTCTAGATATAACATACATCATACATTATCAACGTATGTTCAAATTATCTTACATTATAATGTCATATATATACATTATATTAGTTTACTACATATATATCATATATTTTTAGCCTAATAGACATCATGTAGAGATTTTATTATGAGGATAATTATTGCACAAGTACAATAGCTCCCCTCAAAATATGGGGCATTCATAGGGGTTTGTCATAGATATAAAACCATCTAGGTACACTTAGATAATAATTTTTATCAGATATAAATAAAATACAAAGCACAAAATTAGGAAAACATAGTGAAAAAATAGTCAGACACAAATCAATTTTAATTTTCATAGAAAACACAAAAAGACATTAGTATTCAAATTAGGACTCTAGCACCCAAATACTACTATCTAAGGTACAATTCTACTTTATAGTACCCCAAAAATAGAAAAAATCCATATTTGATAGAGTGACAGTAATTATATCCCATATTTACATAATTTTAGCCATAGGTTATTAGATTTGATTAATTTATGCTTAGTCTTATGCACCATTTTAGAGGCCATTTTGAGGAGGATGTTAGCCAACATTATGGGGTTCATATCTTAAGGATTTTTAAGATGGTATTCATTCCCCTCTAATGGATTCTTGGTGTGTTTAAGTGTTTTTTTTAAAACCTCAAACTGAGGCTCATCCATGTAGCAATCTAGCACCCAAGAAACTCGATAGCATGTTAGGGTGTTATAAGCCTTTGGGGGCATGTATTCTATCATATAAAATTACTCATCCTCTTTTTTTCCTTACTATACCTTTTCCATATATCTTGTTTTGTACTCTTCTTCCTTAGCCAGTTCATTTTCTTCTTTGTTGGAACTGGTACTTCTTCTAGTGCCTTCTTTTTCTTCTCCTTATTCTCCTTCTTCTTATCATCTTTTCTCTTTGGTGTTAGAATTACCATCATTTTCTACTTCTCATGGAGGTTATTTTATGGGCTTTCTTCCCTTGTTTGTTTCCTATTTTTATCATGGATTTTTAACATGAGCCTTCTTAGTGCCAACCTTTCTCTCTTCTTACCCCAAGCTCTATTTTTTTTCTAAGGCACCAACATCTCCTTCTTTATCTTTAGCACCCCTTTGGAGATAGGGTGTGTCTATTGTGTAGCTTCTTATAACATTCTAGTGGAGGAACTAAGCACCTTTTTTGGTTCTTTTTCCTCTCTAGGTTTTGTGCTAATGGAAAAATTATTTTCTCTTTCCTTCACTATCCTAACCCTTTCCACCTAGGCCATATTTTTTGCTTTTTCCTTCTTTCTAGTCTTATCCTCTTTGACCTTCCTCTCGACTTCTTCTTTCCTAGGTTTTTCCTTTTCAGCCTTCCTCTTTGTAGTTTGTGTTGCTTTTCTCTTGCCTCTATCTCCTTAGCCTCTATTCGATTGATTTCAACTTGGGACATGCCCTTAGCCCTCATAGCCTCTCAGTTTTAGTGCAAATTTAGTGCCACATCAATGTGATCTTAGGGTAGACCCATGTCCTTCCATTTATGCTTTAACTCTTCCTCAGTAGGTGCGCCTGAGCGTATTGCTTCTTCATGTTCTTTTGCCTCTCCTAGATCTTTACTTGCTTCTTCTTACTTTCTCACTTCTATTTTTTTTCTCCTTCATCTCTTATGCCTTATGCTCCACTTATTTCCTTAATTCTTTGGCTTCAACCATCTCAATAGCTTATTTTGGCATCCTAGCCTTGCTTATTTCTTCTCTCCATTCCTCTAGCTCCTATTGTTTCTATGCAAAATTGCTTTCTACATTCAAAGAAGAAATAAGAAACTAAAATAAAAGGTTAAGGCTAGAAGTACCTGATAAAGTTGAGCGCACCGAAATCAGACGTTGAAAGATTCTCCTCTTTGGCTGTGGAGGAATGACACCTGCGAAAAAGAGACTAAACACGGAAAGATGTTAGTCAAAGATATGGTGGGTTGTCAGGCGAACGCCCGATCTCGGAAGTATGAAGACTCCCTAGAAGGATATCAACCCACTGATAAAAAGCATAATATTAGATGAAAATAGATAATAATGACAGAAATAAATGACAAAAAATAAAATGCGTTCCTGATATGCAGCACTGTTCTGCACAGTCACCGGTGTCGGTCTCTGTGGTGCCGACGTCGGTCTAGGAAGGTGCCGACGTCGATTTAAATACCGTCGTCGGTCGGGGTAGTGACCGACGTCAGTCGGGGCAGGTTCTGGACAGAGTCTAGGCAGGTTGCAGAAGGTCTTGACAGGGTCGGGACAAGATTTTAGACAGAGTCAGGACGGGGTTTTTGGTCGAGTCTGGGGGTTTGAAGCTTCGGGATGGCAGAAATAGCGCACAAAGAATAATCAAGAAGAAAATGAAAGTAAACATAGAAAACACTTACCTGTCAGAAGCCGTGATGAAAGCCATAGTCGAAGTTGCCTGTGCAGTGCCAGAAGAACGAACGCTAGAGTTAGTGGATGCTGGAGTTGATGGATGCTGGAGTTCGAACGCTAGAGAGCCTGTAGATGTCAGAAATGGGAGTCTGATTGATTGATCGAGGAGGGGAGATTGAATGAAGGCCCTGGGATGGTTTTGAGAGACGGTTCGATAACCATTTCGAAAAACCGATCGAGAACCGAATGGTAATGGATAACAGATAACGGGATGGTGGCCGACGTCGGCAGGATTGCCGACGTCGGCCGATAAGTGACCGACGTCGGCGACATCGGCCAGGTAAAGACCATCGTCGGCAGATGCGAAATGAGGACAGAGTCTAGCTTTTAGTTCTCTACTCATTGCTACATGCTGCCAAGGTCAAGGTTGGTAGAACAAGTGATCGACAAGGGTTAAATAAGCGAAGAAGAATAAGACGGAGAATGACCAGCGGAGTCGACATGATTTCGGTGTCTACATTTGCCCCTTTTTGTCTTGTTGGTTGTTTTGATGAACTGCAAGACGAAAATAGGAGTGAGTGCCCCAGGTGAGGGATAAGGTTGATTTCATCTTGTTGGTTGTTCGAATGAACTGCAAGACAAAATAGGAAAAAGATAGGTTGCCCCGATTATGGATGAGGTATTCCCCCTCAAAGTAGGAGTCGAGGGAAGGGAACCGAGAATCGAGTGCTAATTTGACAAAGAGTAGATGAAAAAGGGGTGAGGGTGAATGCTGCAAAAGTCGTGATTGCGTGCATACCACTGCACGAGATGGTCAAGTCAAAAGTGTCGCAGGTCAAGGGTCGAGGAGTGCCAAAATCGAAGTAATCGGGCCCCAGCATTTAGTCGTCTACTGATCGGGTCACTCAATCTAAGCTGAAGCTCCAAATGGTCATCGTGTTCCAGGTATCCCGGGCTCAGGAAGTGCTCCTAGAAACATGAAAAAGCCACAAGTAGTGCGGATCAATCGGTTTGCGATCCTATACTTGTGAGGGTTCAAAAAGGTCTGCACACAATTCTGCTAACCAGTCATGAGGTAGCATACATGCAAAAACAACCAAGGCAACAATGTCTTGGAAGTAGTCGAGGTCAGCGGAGATAGGCATGATCTCCAATGGTTGGTGGTCGAGGGGAGGAATGGACGAAAGGATGTGGCCGAGCTAACCCCAGAAGACCCCATGTCAACTGAGTGCTACCTACATAGCCCTGGTGATAGGGCCTCAGGCCAATGTAGTTCTCCCTAGAAGGGAGGGAGGGTCAAAGGGATAAAATGGGTCATGGTCAAGGATAAGATTATGGTTAAAATAAAGAAAGAAGGTTTGTCCATCAGAGAGACGAACAAACGAGAATGGTCGAGCTAACCTCAGAAGACCCCATGTCAACTGAGTGCTACCTACATAGCCCTGGTGATAGGGCCTCAGACCAATGTAGTTCAGACAGGGCATCCGAGTGGTAGACAGGTGGTTAAAATGGTTGATAGATTGGTCGATGATTGGATGAAATGATGAGGAAAAAAAGATGTTGCAGCCTTTTCCAAATGGTGTATTCTGCAACATTGGTTGAGGGGTTTTTCATCCCAAGGAATATTCCATATTCGTGATGGATGTATGCTAAAAATGAATTGAGGTTTATTTATGCTTCAGCAAGTATTGGTTTATGCTGAACATAAATTGTGGCGGGTCGATAGTTTCCATGTGTATTGGTATCCATAGAAACTAGGGTGAATAGGCTAGGTCAGGTTGATGGTTTGAGTTGAGTCGATTGACAAGTGATGAAGGTGAATGTGACCAAAGTGTAGAAGAAGTGAAAAGCATATTGCTCTTTCATTGACAAGGACCAAAAAGATAGCATAGATAGGGGTTATGAGAACCAAGAGCCCCATTCATGCGTGACGTCGTTGACCATGGTTATGTTAGAGCGATAATCGAATCACTTAGACATTAAAGTGAGCTCGAAGTCCCTTGAGCAGGTGATAGGAGGAGGAAAGAAGGGTAACCCATTTTAAGAGCAAAGATAACGATGCCCCTTTTTATAGGAGACCCTGAGACAACTATAAGTCAAGTCCATGACTTATTCAATTTTTTAATTTATTTTTTTTATTTTTATTTTTTTTTTATTTTTTATTTTTTTTATTTTTTTTTTTGGGCGCAGACTGATCAATGTGGGAAGCTTGCATAGAGATGTCATTTTTTTGGTGGTCAGGTTGTGAAGCTGATCAATGCGGGAAGCTTCTAAAATAATGTTGTTTATTGCCAGATTAGTCATAGCCATCCTTCGAGGGAGTGGTCTAGATTTTTGTTTAATAAAAGGGCTTTTGAATAGCTGTCCTTCGAGGGAGCAGTCTATTTATTACAGCAATGATAGTATAACTGTCCTTCGAGGGAGCAGTCTGCTTTTTGATTTTGATATAGATATAGTGACCATGGATATGTTTTGACATCTTGATTTGTTTTGACAGAAATGTGAGTCATGGACAAGATTATAGAAGGTCAAGGACTCCCTTTTATGAGGACAAAGCATCCATACCGCATAAAAGGGTTATAGGAATTGTTAAAAGGAATAGGGTTGAAAGGAGGTAGGATTAAGAGGACGGGGATTGCTCAAGGGACGAGCTCAAGTTAAGTGTCAAGTGGACGAGTACTCGACTAGCAATAGAATGGTCGTAGATGCAACACATTAAGAGGCTCAGGTTCTGGGTGTCCATCAAGAGAAGACAGACAATAAGTCCCTGATCCATACTTGTGTGTGATAATAAAAGGTCCGAGCCAATTAGGAGCAAACTTGTCTCGTTTACTTCGCTCCATATTGGTCACGTGTTGATTGATGAGTGGACGTGAAGTTGACTGATATGGTTGTTGATTGATCGAGACTGGTTGAATGTGTGGATAAAAAGGTTGGTTAATGTTTGGTTGAGATTTGGTCATTTGATAGTTGGCCAATGGTTGGTTGAGGGTTGATTGGTTGGTATTTGGTCTTTGATTGGGTCGAATGTTTGGTTGAGGTCGAGTTAAATGTTTGGTTGCTAGTCTGGTTGAGGCTAAGTTGAAAGAGTGATTGATATGTGGTCGAGACTGTGTTGAAAAATTGGTCGAGGTTTGAATGAAGGTTGAATTCCCCCAGCGGCTAGGGAGAATGTTTGACAGATTGGTTAAGGTCGGTTAAGGTTTAGTGGTCAGATGGACTGTGTTGATGTCGAATAAGGGGGTTAAAGGCAACAAAGGAACCAGAACCTGGCATGGAGATCCCGATTTAGGTGATGAGGTTGAAGAGGTATGAGTTGGTGTTGATGATTTGTGGGAGGGAAGGTCTAGAGGATCCTTGATGAGAAGGGAATCCTTTCTCCGTTGGTGACGAATGACAGCTTTAAGAGCACAACAATGCTCAGTGTCATGTCCCGGAGTATGATGATAGTGACAGTATTTAGAGTTGTTGAACCAAGAGGGTCTTGATCTGAGAGTTGATGAGAGGGACGGTGTTGAAGGTTTGATAATGTGGTCAAGAAGAGAGGTGTCATTCCCCAGACATTGGCGAATGGCGACCTTGAGGGCACAACAATGCTCCGTGTCGTGTCCAGGTGTGCAATGATACACACAAATACGAGTGTCGTCAAACCAAGGTGGTTTAGGTCCGAGAGAATTATATGGTTTGAGAGGCGGAAGGTTGAGGCGAGATGACTGCAATAAGTGCCGTAACAGCAAGGTATAAGAACCTGCTAACGGGTCTGGATATTTTATTGCAGTGAGGGTTGATGACATTGGTTTAAGAGGCGTAAGAGATGTTGGTCAATGATTTAGAGAAGATATATGTTTGACAGGTTGATAGAGTAATGGAGGCGATGTGCCTCTATGAAGGATGGGAGTAGGAAGCACTCCAATTAAAGTGGACGGATGCGGGCCCAAGATTGAAGGTAATGACGAAGGTGGGGGAGGAGTCCTCCGGTGTGGTCTAATGGTCTTCGTGGGTTTGAGTCGAGGGCCAGTATTGTGCGAGGCGAGGTTAAATATGGGTTTGGGTTTAGATGTGGATGGAGGTGAGTGAGATGTAACAATCTCAGGCAAAGGGCAAGAGGAAACCGTGACTGGGTCTTCCTCAATCGAAATGGGTGAAGAGATAGGGTCTTCTCTTGGTGGAGAAGAAATAGGAGAGGGTGGCTCCTCAAGTGGGCAGAGGGTAGGGATGATCATGCCTTCTGCTTGTGTTTGAGGAATAGGCAAGGTATGGTCATTGGATGAAGGTAGGGCTAATGGTGTAGGTGTGATCAAGACGTCCTCCAATATAGGAGAAATAGATGGAGGACTAATAGGAGAAGAGGGTTCTTCATCCTGTGAAGAAGGTTGGTCAGGGACAAGAGGTAAGATAGTGTTGACGGTGTGTATATCATGGTCTTGAGGGTCATTGATCATGATTTGGATGTTGTCTTGAGTAGGCGGGTGATTAGGAAAAGGTTGTTTGAAGATGTTGAGGTTTTGGTTGGGCGGTGCGTTCGGGTTATCCAAAATAAGATCGCCCTTGTCTAGCATGTTCTGGACGAGGTTTTTAAAAGTTTGACAGTGATCTGTATCATGGCCTTTGACACAGTGATAGTTACAAAAGTGATTCTCCCTGTACCATGTAGGGATAGGTGTTGAGGAGTCGAATTGATGTGGTCAGATTGAAGGGAGATTGAGGACCCCCTGCTTGATGAGTTTATCCAAGATAGAGGCATATGACTCTCCAATTGGAGTGAATTGACGTTGTATGGATTGACATTGAAAATGCTTATTGATGTAGTCTAATGTTGAAGATGTTGGTCAGTTGGTTATTGTTGAAGATGATGGTCTAAAGATGACAGTGTTTGCCGACCCCTTAGATTGAGAGTGGGCAGAAGAAGGTCTGGAAGAAGAATGGTCATTGGTTCTTGTGTTAGTGTTACACAATTTGACCTTATCTTCTTCAATAGCGCAGAGTTCAAGCTTTCGGGCCATGGTGAAGGCCTCGTCGAAAGTGTGGAATGTTTGAACCCGCAAGGTGGATGAGATGTGACTGACACATGCTCGAGAAAAGAGCTCAATGAGCTCGGGTTGAGGCAAGGAGAAAGAGAGCTGGTTGATCAAGTCTCTCCAACGGGCGACAAAATCAACTATTGATTCATCGTCAAATTGCCTAATGGAGTAAAGGTCTGTGATCGAGACTTGTTTAGTGATATTGATTGAGAAATGGTCAACGAATAATTGAGTGAGTTGAATGAAGGAAAAGATAGAATGTCTGGCAAGGGAGCTATACCAGTCAAGGGCAGGGCCAGAAAGAGACATAGGAAACGTGCGTAATAATAACGCATCGTCGTGGGCAATAAGATAGCAGGCATGTCTGAATGCCCGTAGATGTTGTTGTGGGTCTTCCTTACTCTGAAAGCGAGTAAATTTAGGAAGCTCCCAATGGTTGGGGTATGGTCAAATAGGGACAGAAGGATGAATGGGCTCGTTATAAATCTGGTCATATGAAGAGATATTATTTGAATCGGAGATAAAAGCTTCGAGACTGGACATTTTATCCATCAGCATCTTGATGACGTCTGCTGACGGATTGGTAGACAGAGCGCCCCTTAAGTTGTAAGGCGCTTGAAAGAGGCTAGAGGAGGTATGCGACGTAGTCGGTTGTACCAGTAAGGGTGCAACGTACGGATGACTAGTCACAGGGGTAGAAGTAGAGGTTAAGGGTGGTTGCGTCATGAAGGTCGAAGGTATAAGTTGACTAGACACCGCCAAAGGTGGTTGAATAGCGGCACTGGTATAGGGGTAGGTTGGCACTCCTACATTTGTGGGTGCAAGAGTGTAAGGGGTCGAGGCAATCAAGTTCTGATACGATGTAGAACTTGGTTGATTTGTAGATGATTGAGGGGGTAACGAAACCCCGATGGAGGTCGGTTTAAAAATAGACGAAGAGGCCAAACTTTCCGTATTGGCCATGGTTGAGTTAACGGTTGAGGCGAAAGGCTGAGTCAAAAAGGGTTGGATGACGAATGGTGTCGATGTCATCGCCATGTCACCCGAGAGGTCTCGCGTTGGATTTCTCGTGAGATAGTTATGGAGGGCTGCAGTATTGAGGTCCAAGAATTTTTTGAAATCCTGGTCCCCTTCAGGGATGATGGGAAGTTGAGTCGGGGTCAGGGTCGGTCCTGTAGGAGTTCTTTCAGTCTCCGAATGGAACTCCATGATAGGACGAGTTAGAGATGAGGTAGACGAAAGTAGTTGATGGCCAGAGTGGTCAAAAAGGGCCTTGGTTTGACTGTGTGTCAAAACCATACAAGGCAAGAGAGAATGTCCTTACATGCTCAAACAAGTAGATAAGAACTAAAAAGATGAAGACACAAGAAGATCCTAAAATTCTAGAAGTAAAATTTTTAGGATTATAGTGGCTTATGCCTTAGAATGTGTGTTTGGGGAGGTTGGCTTTGTGAGTCAGGTCCTAGAAGAAGTCTATGGATGGTTTCGGGTTTTGTTATGGTGCTCAAGAAGTCTGTGTTAGGGCCTGGTACGTGGCCTAGTGCTAAGGAGCAAGCTCCCCTCACTTCACGATTCCAGTGGTTAGCTGGTCTCGCTTAGCCAAGATATACCTCGCCTAGAGATTATACTCTGCCAGAGAACGGAGTGGGCTTCCCCCTTGGTGATGAAATCCAAGTAGGGTCACTAGGATGGGTAAGGTATCCGCTGGGGGATGAAATCCCAGTCAGGCCTTGTCTCAGGTAAGTTAAAATGTTTGTTTTGTCCAGGTGGTTTGGTCGTGTAACATGAAGTGATCTAGATTAATTCAATATGCGGTTTAATTACTATGTGTGGTCTAAGAGATGCAGGCAAATAGAAATGAATGCAAAGTGTTTTAATGTCCAAGTCGAAATGTTTGTTCGTATGAAGACGAATGGAGAAAGAGTCAAAGAATATGAGTTTAGCTAGTCTAGAAGTGCAAGAAAGAAATGTTTGTTTTAGTTCTGCTTATGATGTCGTTTAAGAAGAGACGAAAGGAGGCGTAAAGGAAGAAACCTAATGCGCCTAAATGAACGAAAGAAAGAAAGAACCCAAGGAGGACCTAGGGTCCCACCGGGCGTGCCAGAATGTTTCTATGCAAAATTGCTTTCTACATTCAAAGAAGAAATAAGAAACTGAAATAAAAGGTTAAGGCTAGAAGTACCTGATAAAGTTGAGCGCACCAAAATCAGACGTTGAAAGATTCTCCTCTTTGGCTATGGAGGAATGACACCTGCGAAAAAGAGACTAAACACGGAAAGATGTTAGTCAAAGATATGGTGGGTTGTCAGGCGAACACCCGATCCCGAAAGTATGAAGACTCCCTAGAAGGATATCAACCCACTGATAAAAAGTGTAATATTGGATGAAAGTAGATAATAATGACAGAAATAAATGACAGAAAATAAAATGCGTACCTGATATGCAGCACTATTCTGCACAGTCACCGGTGTCGGTCTCTGTGGTGCCGGCGTCGGTCTAGGAAGGTGCCGACGTCGGTTTAAATATTGTCGTCGGTCGAGGCAGTGACCGACGTCGGTCGGGGCAGGTTCTGGACAGAGTCTGGGCGGGTTACAGAAGGTCTTGACAGGGTCGGGACAAGATTTTAGAAAGAGTCGGGACGGGGTTTTTGGTCGAGTCTGGGGGTTTGAAGCTTCGGGATGGCAGAAATAGCGCACAAAGAATAATCAAGAAGAAAATGAAAGTAAACACAAAAAACACTTACCTGTCAGAAGCCATGATGAAAGCCATAGTCGAAGTTGCCTGTGCAGTGCTGGAAGAATGAACGCTGGAGTTAGTGGATGCTGGAGTTGATGGATGCTAGAGTTTGAACGCTGGAGAGCCTGTAGATGTCAGAAATGGGAGTCTGATTGATTGATCAGGGAGGGGAGATTGAATGAAGGCCCTGGGATGGTTTTGAGAGACGGTTCGATAACCGTTTTAAAAAACTGATTGGGAACCGAATGGTAACGGATAACGGATAACGGGATGGTGACCGACGTCGGCAGGATTGCCGACGTCGGCCGATAAGTGACCGATGTCAGCGACATCAGCCAAGTAAAGACTGTCATCGGCAGATGTGAAATGAGGACAGAGTCTAGCTTTTAGTTCTCTGCTCATTGCTACATGCTGCTAGGGTCAAGGTTGGTAGAACAAGTGATCGACAAGGGTTAAATAAGCGAAGAAGAATAAGACGGAGAATGACCAGGGGAGTCGACATGATTTTGGTGTCTACACCTATGCCCTCTGCATCTCATTTTTATAGAAGCCAACTTTTTTCCATGTTTACCTCTTTTTTTTTTAGTCTAAGGAGATGGAGAGGGGGTCTATTTTCTTGATGAGGAGTCATATTCCTTGGGAATGATGTATACACCCCTCCCCATTATTTTTTCATTTGATTCCTCTTCCTCCTCTACATCAGATAGGATTATCTAAGGCACCATAGGAGGAGCCTTCCCCTTCTTCTTTTACCTTGTGTTAGGAGAAGCCTTTGGCATGAATCACACGTGCTTATGTGTGGAGGTAAAAAGATAGGATTCTTCTTCTAATGTGATCTTTAGCCTTAGTCACTCCTCTATTTCCTCTAAAGTCTCCCCCTCTTCTACTTTGGAGACTTCTACTCAACTAGCCTTGGCATCCCTTCATCCTTGATTCTAATTGGGGAGTCTTCACTCAACTCAATGCTCCACTTGGTGATGGAATCCTTCTTTCATGGATTCATCTCATAGTATAGTCTATGGATCTAGCCTAGGATGGTGACTTCTTAGATGGGATCAATGTTTGGGTGATTTAATGCATCTTTTTCATCTTTACTAGCCTTTCCATCTGCATGAATGAATTAATGCTTCAACATATGCCTCCCCACATTGAATTCCTTTATTTTAATATCTATATATTGTGTGTTATGGATCTAGTGTAGTACATCCTTAAATTACCTTACCAACAAGGTGAGGGGAAGATTCAGCTAGCCTAATCTATTACCATCTTGTAGCACCAAGTGCACTACACAATAAAGTTACATTATGAAAAAAGTTTTCATTCTAAATATACTCTAGGGGATCCCTTAAGGAACTCACCATTATTTACCAAAGGCCTTTATGTATTTCTCACATGATTTCATCATGAAGATTTTGTATTTTCCACTAAAGGAGGTAGGGCAAGTGAAGTTTCAATATTTTTGTGTTGGGGAATCATTAGGTTCTAGGAAAACCCAAAGATTATCCTCATTCTCATCCAGGATCCCAATTTCCTCCATGACAATTAAAATAGAGATGAACCCCCACTTTAAGATTCCCTTGGTGATATAACACTCTAGTGAATTTTTCACCAACTCTTCGATAGTGTACTTTGAAATGTTGAATTATATGCCCTATGTCATGTGATAGGCAATGCAGAGGTATGCCTTTGACACATTGATCCATTGAATACTTGGGCATAGTTTGGAACTTACTAGTCATGCCACCACCCTCATGGTGGGGTTCTCACTCTTATTGATGGGGAATGCAAAACCCCCCTTGAAGTACTTAAGGAGATTTATAATGCACTCTACTTCTTCATCATCATCCATCATTTTATGGATGTCCTTACCAACATCTGGGAGCATGGTTATCCTCTTGATCAACTACACTTATATATTCATGCTTCTACCTAAAAATTACATGTTATCCTCATGGAAGCATGAGAGTAGGAACTTTACAAGTTCCTCTAGATTCTTAAAGTAGGACAACTCATAGAGTTGAGTTACACTAGAAGTAGTCAACTTATCTTGAATTGAGACATTAAATAGGGTATCACCTTACCACATCTTGAACCCTATGTCCACCATCCAATATTATGCCAAGTCTTGTAAAAAAATCAATAGTTGGTGGTTATACTCCTTTAGTTGAAATGCACACTATCTTCTCCCACTACAACTTCTAGTGAGAATTGCATAAATTGATAGGACATATTTGTTATCACCTTTATGTCAACTTCAATGATACTAACTACCTCAATTATCTACACCTTTATTTTGGTAGCCATCATTTAGTTCATAATCTTAACCCTTTTCAGTTCTTATTTTGTCTATGTAGAGCTCGATGCCTTTCACTTCTTCACCATCCTGAATCTACTTATGTTGAACCTTGGTAGGTGTGGCTTGCCAAAACCTTGAATGGTGGTTGGAATTTTTATAGTCATGGGATCTATGATTGCACCTTTAGCTCTTAAGCTTTGCAAGCCATTAATGGTGGCCTATGTGAAAAATTCTTGATCCTACTATCTATTTATTGTAGCAATATCTCTCAAACCACCTCTAAACTAATGTCAATGTGAATGCAATTCTCTTCTTGCTCAATCATTCACTTTTACTAATTTGGTGTGTTTGAATTCTCACTTGATATAGGGTTTTCACTTTCAACTCTCTATTTTGCACACTTAGTCTTAATTTATCTATAGTTTTATAACCTAAGCTTTTCAATTTGATGTCATTTTATACTCTTATCTCTCAGCTACCATTAATAATATAGGATTTATGGCATAGGTGCCTCAATTTTTGAAAAATGCAAAAAAAATTAAAAATTTTAAGAATCTCTTATCCTTAATGCATTAATTGCATATCTTTGTGCCACTATCACTACCTCATTGAATGTTCCTAATGCATTTTTAGTGAAGTGATGTGTGGTTTAAATAGTCAATTCCTACTCATTTTTGGGTGGATGTTAGTTATCTTAGATTATTTCCTTCTATGCTTGTATACTTAGTGTGACCTTCACCTTCCTTATGGAAACTTGGGCACAACACCTCACATGTGCATAAATCAACATCCTTAGTTATACTTTATTAATAGCCTCACTTCCATTTCAAGCATGCTTCTCTATCTTGGTCAATTTCTTACATGTCATCTTGCTTTAGCCTATCCTACCCAATACAAATACCGTACACCATCCCTCTATCACTTTATCATTTATTCTTTACTATCATATGCATGATCAAATGGTGTATTTTCACTTTCTTCATTATGGTCAACCATGTTGATCATATTCAATTTCTTTATTGCACCCAACCATGTTAAGGTCTTCGATGTCCTTCTTTGGATATCTAGAACAATTTTAAATGATGCACCATTTTTAAACTATGGTACAAAGGCTACCTTTGTGATTATACACCTACAAATTATTCTCAATTATTCTAAGTTTATAAACTCCCGTTTACCCAAAAACTTGGGCATTTAGCCCTAGGTGCTTAGAAATCAAATGAGTTTGACTCAGCCAATTGGTATTATGCATGGAAGTTCCAAAGTAGTTCATTTTGGGTCCTCCAAGAGCCCTATCATGTTTACCTTGTGCACATGGATCTTGTGTGTCTTTAACTTGAATCTAGTGAGTCTCACACTCCCACTACTTATATTTTTGGCCTCATACACTTAGATGGTGCAAGTGCTCGACTCACCTTATTAGCATTATGCATGAGAGGCTAGATGGATTCCTTGGAGCTGAGTTTGATTCATGTGCCCATAAATTAGGTGTCATGGCCTCATGCACTTCTAAAGCATAAGTTCTTGAATCACTTGATAGGATTTATGTGTGAAGTGTTAGGATATAAGTCCTTCTAGTCTCTTCATGCCACTTATTACCTTTATAAACTATATAAGGAACAAAATAAAAGAAAGGAATAGTTTGGCTTGCACCAAACTATAGTCTAGTTAGTTTAACCTCAAACTAAGTTTGTTATGGTAAAATCACCATCCTAATATTTTTATGGATTTGGTTGGTTGCTATTGAAATGCCTAAGAAGCATTTTATCAAACAATGTGCATAACTTGCATGCACCTATCTCCAATATGTGGTGGATGATGTAAGGACCCATCCATCATATTTTTAATTTGTTTAGGTGATTAAATTTCTTGGAATCATAGATTAACACCACTACTACTTTAGTTATCTCCTTGTTCTTGATATGTTTTTCATGCCAAAGCTTTTAACATGCCTTCTCAATTTGCTAACTCCATCTTATTTGTGTGTGCTTCTCATCTAAGTTCTCCAAGTCTTCTAACCTTGTGCTTAAAGACTCTTGGTCATCTAGGAGACAAATCCATGAAATTTTTAAGGATGATACCATGAATCCCATGGGAAGAATTACTTTAGTGCCAAACACTAGTTGAAATGGTGTAACCTTGTTTAGGTGCTTGTATATCATGTGGCATGCCCATAGTGTTGTTGAAACACAATCATGTCAGTCCTTCTAATGTCACATATCTTCATCGGGCATGTTCCTAGGATTTTATTTAATGATTCTACAATTTCATTTACTTGTGGATGATATGGGGTGGTCTTGTGGTGTGCCACCATGTATTTAGTTAAAAGGATGTGCAATATCTCATTGATGAAATAAGTTCCCTTGTCATTAGTTAGACTTAATTGGTACCCATAATAACTTATAATGTTCTCTCATGAAGCACATGGCTATTCTAGTTTTGTAGTCTTTCATCGATGTGGCCTCATCCCACTTAGTGAAATAGTTAAGGGCCACCAAAATATACCTTATGCCTATGCATCATAATATGGGAGTTATTGGCCCAACATAGTCAATGACCCATTTCTCAAATGGTGCCTAGGAAATAATGGGGATGAGAGGTATCTCATCTTAGTGGTTGGGCTTTCTAGTGTACTATCATATGTCACATGCCTTGGCATACTCCTTTGCATCTTGGAATAGGCTTGGCCACCACAAGCCTGATGCCAATACCTTATGCACCATTACATCTCTAGTGTAATGGATTCCTATGGTTCCCTCTTGTGCTTCTTATAAGATGGAGTCCCTTTTTTGTTTTAAAACAAACTAGTGTAGGACTTCATCTCTACTTAGTTTGTATAGCTCTCCCTCAATGAGCTAGAAGGGGGTGGCATGAACCATAAGTTTCTTCTTCTTCTTAGTTTACATGGTTTGGGGTGAAAACACAGATGTTAAGAAGGAAACAATCTCTACCAAATCTTTAGAGATGCACTAGACTCTATATAGTTGCATGTTTGGCATATCATCCTCGATTAATGATACTACATTTCTAGAATTGATGTAGGACAAATTATCTATCCCCAAGTTCTATTTAAAATTTTAACAATAGAGAAATAGAATTACTAGAATAAAACAATCCATTTGCATATGTGCCCATATAAAATAAGATTATTCACAAGGTACTTGAACACCTTCTGATTAGTGAAAAAGATAAATGGGGTTTGTAGTGGATATTACCAACATTTTTGTAAGGCATAGACCATTGCCAATTCCTTACACTTGGTAGTGGTGTAATTCTATTCTACCTACATCAAATTCCTACTTGTGAAGGACATGGGGTTGTCCATCTTTCATTCACCTAGTTGAACCAATATGGTACTAATTATAGAGCCTAAAACATCAACATGGATGTGAAAATGTGTAATCCAGTCTAGAAATTATAGAATTTAAATGCCAGCCAGCTTTAGTTTTAGTGTTTCAAAATCCTCCTCTTGCATCCCACCCTAATAGAATGGTCCATATTTGTGTAAGAGATCCTCTAGAGGTGCTGAAATCTTTGCATAGCTCTGAATGAAACTCTTATAGTAGCCATAACGGCCTATAAAGGCTTGAACATCTTTCTATGTTGAAGGAGTCTAGAGTTAAATCATGATGGCTATCTTCATAGGATCTGTAAGCAAACCATCCTTGTAGATGATGTGCCTAATTAATTTTATAAATGGGGTTGAAAATACCCACTTATTTAGGTTTAACAATATATGGAGCTGATTTCACCTCTCAAACATGAGGTACAAATTGTTATAGTGTTCCTTTACAGGTCCATACATAGTCCAATCATTAGGATAAACTTGGAGGAACTTATGGATAAAATCTTTGAAAGCAGTGATCACTACCCTAGAGAATATGACTAGTGCATTATTAAGTCCAAAGGGATTCACATTATAATTTAAACAACCCTATTTAGTTGTAAATGTTGTTCTGGGCTTACCCTTCTTGATCTACACCTAATGGTAGCCTAATAAACCATTGGTGAAAGTATACATTTTACAACTTACAATTCCATCCAGGACCTCATCGGTAAATAGGGTTGGGAATGGGTCACTGATGGAAGCAACATTTAAAAGCCTATATTCAATGTAGATATGTATGCACCCATCCTTCCTGATGATTATGACCATCAAGCTCACCCATTCATATTTTTTTTCAAGGTAGATGATGTCTATGGCCAGCTTTCCATCAATCTCTATTTTCATCTTAGTATGGGGATTGGGATTCATTCTATACAAGTATTTCTTGACCATCCTCATGCCATATGCCAGCTTGAAGCTCATTTTTCAAAGGGAATCATGGGTTCCCTTCATGTATTGATATCTACATAGGAACAAGTCTTGAAATTCCTTTAGGAGGTCCATGATTTGTGCCATCTCTGCCTTAGACTAGTAAGTGCCTATAGTGGCAATATTTGGCTCACCTTCTACACTAATGTCTAATTTAGTGTTATTGAGTGGAGTGCAGTAGGGTTAATTACTCTCCTAATGAGAGTATTCAACTTGCCTTGTCCCCTCTATTTTTTCAATTTGAAGATGTGTCAGATCGTCTTCATTTGGGGTGTTGTCATCCACAAGGTGCACAAGTTTTTATCTTCTTGTTAGAGCCTTCCAATTGTACTCCTTATAGGTCTCATCATCTTCCTCACGAGATTCATTTTTTAGTTCCTTTTCCTCAAAAAAATTTGGGAGTTCTACTACCTTCTCAATGAACATGTCTCTAAGGTACTCTTCTAAAATGGTAGTGTCCTCAAATACTACCCTATAAATGACTTGTAGAGGCTCTAGTAGCTCTAAGTTTTGGGAAGAGAAGGAGAATATGTGCAAAAACCTCTCCTTGAGTATCTCCTAATTTCCTATCTCATGGAACATCTCATTTACAATGTACCATGCTCACACCCATGTTTTCAAATTCTTATAGAAGGCATGCACCCATAGTTTTCTAGGCATGTTCTCACTATAGACAATCCTAGTTTATTCACATACACACACATTCACAATTATGTCAGAATCACCTAATTAAGTAGGTATGTCCAAGTCCTCATTACTCTTACCAAACCTAATGCATATTTCTTCCTTCACATCTTTCCATGTTAGAAAGCTATTACACTACCCACCAATGAGTAGAAGTGCTCTTTAAATTATGCACCATTGCACCCATTCTATCTATTTCCTTGGGGGCATAAGCTTCAATGTTATGGACATCCCTATCCATATGCTAGCTTCCTTCATACTTTCAAAGTGCTACAATCTTCAATTTACTCAGTCAAAACACCCTTTTCTCTACCTTTCTAGTGTGGGGAACCAATTTCTTCTAAATTTGCTTAATCCTAACTAGTCCCATTCTAGCTGGTTTGGGCTCAGTTATCTTCACTAGGTGGCATCTTCAGCCAGTGACTTCATAAGCCTCTTCAACCCATCAATCATAGGCTACATTAGTTGTATTAGAGGTTGATTTTCCATCATCCTATTTGAGTACTCCTTGGTCACTTAGGTTGAGCTTCTCAGCACTGTGATGTTATAAATATGGTTGATCTTATCTTTGGGATCAACACTTTATACGTATGGGGGCCCTTGATCACTTGATAGAGGGATCACCACCCTCTCTTTACCATTTTCAAAATTCATGTACCACAATTTAAAGTGTATGTCTGCATTATTAGCATAGCACCATGGCCTACCCAAGAATGTTGGATAGTTTTCCTACTCTGCCAACTTGATGACCTCAAAGTTGGCTTAGAAATTGGTATCCATGATATCTACAATGGTGCCCTTTAATATCCAGATAGGTTGTACTTGGGTTTTACTGGCCATGAACATATGAGTTGAGGGCCTCAAGGGTGGCCATCCCATCTTCTGCCAAGTAGTTTTGGTTAAAATGTTGATCTTTGTGCCCATGTCTATAAGTACTTCACAAATTTATCATCCATATATATTTGCATATATTAATAACTCTTGGCCATACTCTACACATTGAGTATGCTTGACTTCACATGACTACTCTATATGTAATGTAGCAACTGTAATCATCTAAGGTTTAACCTCATCCTCTTGTTTCTTCCTTGTATGATTCAATGATGTATTTTAGTAGGGGTAACATACCTTTAATTTATAAGAGGCATAGGATCTTAGTCAACTCTTGGACTTTAGCATCTTAGTGGTCTTACTTCCTACATGAAGTGGTGGCTTGTGCCTCTAGATCTATAACTAGCTAGAGATCTCCCTATAATTTTTTAATCATGCTCATAGCTTATTTTAGGATGTCTTTCTATCGTGTAGGATTAGGGTAGGTCAAAAATTTTGACTCAAGTCATGTTATGCACTTAGTGTAGCTAGATTCACCATATTTTAAGCACAGTTCTTGGGTTAGTGCAGTGGGTGGCTGAGTGATGAACCCACTCTAGGTTTTAGCTTGTACCTTAGGTGGATCCTTATGAGATTTTTATGGCTTGGGAGCCCACTTTTCCTCCCTTGATTCATACCTAACCATTGTATCACCCTCATCTATGTGAGGCTGACCTTGAGTCATCTTTTTATATAAGTTTGGGCAATTTTTGACCACATGTGATCTGCAATAATACCCACACATTGGGTATATGGGGTAGTCATGTTGATAATAATTAGTCAACCCATAATTGTAACATGATTATGATGGGAATATTTCTCCACCATGCACTCTACCTTGCCCATACATGCCCCATTGATTCCCATAGCCCATAGTTTGTTAGTCATATCCTTTATTTCCTTGACCCACCTGACCACCAACTATTGTTATTACCTATCACATGCCTTTTTCCATGTTTTGTCACATCTCATCAATGACTCAATATTCAAATATTGAATGCATATAAGCATTAAATAACTTACAATAAATGGTAGTGTTCACTTGACTAGTGCACTACAATAGAGGATAGTTTTAAGATTCATGCAGCCCATGACAAACTTCATAACTATGAAATAGGGTGTAAACATTTCTTCATGGTAAATTATTATTGTTATGACCCTTTATTTCATAGTTGGTGAACCATAAACTAATACAAGTTTCATGTATCAAACTAGTAGTCAATTTTTTTATTTGAGAGGCCATTGACATGATCTACACCTCCATGAATGGGTCGATCCCAGTGTTGGTACTACATACTACCTTAGTCCAGATCATGGCCTCAAGTGCCTTGTAGGAGTCTATGAAGGTCTTCATGCATAATTCTCTCCTTGAAGGTACCATCAAACCCCCAACAAACCATTACACATGTTGGGAGGGGTGGATGTCATATAGAAGCTTAGAGAGCATAGTCTTAAACTATGCATCATATAAACACACACTATCAACTAGCCTTTGGTTGATCTCCTTGAGTGTCGTGATGTTCTAATACTCAAAATAAATAATATTAAATTACTTCAAGAATTATTTCTTTATCATATTGTAATAAACCATAGCTTGGTTTAGATCAAACTTTTGATACTAGGTATAGGCATGATCTAACAAGGTAGTTGTGAATTGAGTTACCTTACATTCTGACTAAGTGATGCCTTAAGTGTGCCATTTAAGATCACACTTAAGTATATACTCTATGAAATTATCTATGCCGTGATAGTTGGGCAAGTACATCACTATCTCATAGTAAATCTATTCAAGAGGTGGTATCAGGCTCTTAGGTGCTTACCCCCTAGTATCTATGTTAGAGGTGTCCCTCCAGTGCCTCTAATTATAGGGTTGAGAATTGGCCCTATCATTATACGTTAAACCATTGAACTTGATGATGTAGTATAGCTCACTTTTATCACTAGGCCACTCCCTATGGGTTGTTACCTAGTTCGTGTAACTAACATCCTCTATATGGGAATGCTTGCACCTATGTTTAGTATTTTGGGGTTAGTACTCATTCAGATTCTTAATAGGGAATCACTTTCTCAATCACAATGTCTTGGTTCCAAATTTGAATTCTATCAAAGTCAACATCGATAACATGGTTAGTTACCATTTTCTATCTTATGATGTTAAATACAGTGCATGAGCTTGCATTTTAAGTTTAAAGGGTGTAGGTGCTTCTGGTGCATCCTCAATCACCACATCTTATAGGAAACTAATGCATCCTTCACCTAAATATTGATCCCAATCTCTTACTCATTCCTCTCTCTCTCTCTCTCTTCATGCTACTACATTTCAAGGGATCCTTCCTCATACCCTTCCATCTTGTTATGAGTCCTCTCAACACTTCCAAGTTTTAGATCCTCTACTAGCCTACATCTTCACTTGTTATGGAATAGCCTTCAGATCTCTCAAGTGTCAAGTTGGTCATCCTCTTCCATTATTCTTCACCTACACTTCCCCTCCTTACCTTCTATGGTTTCTCATATGTGCAAGAATTTTAGCCTTCCATTCTTATGGTTTTTATATCATAATCCACTGAAAGTTTCTTCAGCTTAGTGTCAAGTCCTCTTATAAATGTACCCTTTAGTTCACAAAGAAACTCATACTCTACTTCTTCAAGGTAAGATAAGGTTGACACTATGAATTCCAACACATAGATTTTCAATGTGTCACTCTACCACTTGTCTATATCACATGTCCAAACTTCATCTAGGCTCTCAAGCCTCTCTAGAAATTCCTTTATCCACTCGATGCACTAGCCATAACTTCACCTTCTATAGGTAATATACACAATAATCCATTAGTACACATGATTAGGTGGCTCATAAAAAAACACTCATACAGAGCATCATATAGGTTATCTTGCAACCATTTTCTTAGCTCATGTATTTTGTATATAGGATGATTTTACATGAAACTATCTTCCACTTTCTCTAGCTAGTGCTTAATGTTCTCAAATGATAGTAAGAACATCACTCTATTTCACCATTATAAAAATGAAATTAACATGTGTCTTAGAAATAGAACCAAAATTTTATAGTTATTTTTCTTGGTTAGATTTAGTGATTAGTCATGCATTTAGTAGTCAAGCCAAGTAGTTCTATACTTGGTATAGTTAGGCACAAGTATAGTAGGGTCTATGGTGCACAAAATTTAACACACTACTATGTTGGCATTAATTTCATATAAGGCACATGCCTTGTACACTCACTCAAAGTGTAAAAATAAAGGGACCAAGCCTACATTGGGCTAGTTGAAACATGGTGAAATTATGGTACCAATGGGACTTATTCATGGGCAATATGGGCTTAGATGGCCTATTGATGCTAGGTGATTTAGGAACTTAGTCAAGTCATGGGGATGGCTTATACTTAAGTGCTTATTCTTCAAGTTAGCACTCTAGGTGTAGGTATAAGGCCTCAATGCATGTTATTTTCAATAATTAGTCTATTTTATAGGTATGTTAAACTCACTATATGGCACAATGACTCCATTAGTGACCTGGAATAGACCTTTATACCAAAACACATTCAAAACATGGAACTATATCATCATTCATATAAAAATAAAGTCACAACATACAATAACACTATCTATATGGAAAGAATCAACACTCCATTGCTCTGATGACATTATTTATTGATTTATAGTTTCAACATACAATT
Source organism: Torreya grandis (assembly GCA_037957365.1). Taxonomy (NCBI): domain Eukaryota; kingdom Viridiplantae; phylum Streptophyta; class Pinopsida; order Cupressales; family Taxaceae; genus Torreya; species Torreya grandis. Next base: position 663,350 of record JARHVA010002636.1, read on the forward strand.
TTTAGGAAATGAAAATAGAGTATATTCTCATCTTTGACACTACTCATGACTAGAGGGTCATGGGAGATCTTGGGTTATACATTTAGAATGCCTAGCCTAGTTCATATAGATTAAAAAATACTAATATTAGCTCTTGATTTCAATAGAGATTCACTAATATTAATCACCTCCTCTTCTCTTCAAGTTCAAGCCTCCTTTTATAGGCAATGTGATTTTTCTTGCTAGGTTAGAAGGGTCCATGCCAAGTGTTGCACTATTGTTGGGGGTCACTATCTCATCAACTTCACTATGTTGTCCAAGTTATATGAGCACATGCCAAATGTTGATCTATTACTGGGGGTCATTATCGTACTATATTTACTACTCTAACACCCATGATCTCTAGTCACCATGTGTAAATAATTTTAGGGATGTCCTTTGAAAGCTGGTGCCAAGCAATTACCTACTAGCTAGTGTAGGATCCTTAGGTATTCTTATACTTGGTGCCAAAAGGTAAAAAAGGAATCAATCATTCCATATGATTACCTCATTATAAAACATGTCAAGTTGGCATGGTCCACATAACATAAAATGGGGCCCAACATAACTCATGATATTCATACCATTATGGATATGGTATACCTTCAAGATAGTGTTTTAGAATTAGCCAAATAATCATACTAGCCATAGATAGTTTTTGAAACACTAATTTAATTAGATTACCAAGGTCTATGAAAAATTGAGGAGTGGGTCATTTTCTTAGAGGAGGGGTTTGTAAAGGTGGTGGTTGTGGCATTTGAGGAGTTGGTCTAGGTTGCGGTGTAGGCTATGCTTATTTAATAGGCTACTGATGTGGAACAAGATGCATTTACAACATAGGTTGAGAAGATAGTGTTTACACCATTTTAACATTGTGTAAATTATCTACTTAATTACCAATAATGTTCTTTTTATGGTTTTATGGTTTGTATTTTTTATAGTTATTAGCTTGAGCTAGTACAGATGTTTGCACCTGGACTAGGCAAGGTTTTGACTTGGGTCTGTATTTTGGTTTTGGTTCTAATCCTAGTTCAAGGTGATCAAATTGATAATACCTTTATTTATAAGGGATTTTTCAATATGTCAACCTTTCTCAGTAATTTCCTTGAATTTATGCATACACTAAAGCTCCAAGTGATAGGATATCTCATTGTGAATTTTTTTAGTAAACATAGTGGTCAATTATTTATCTGGTAAGTTATGGGTAAAGTAACTATAAATCACTCTCTATCTCTATAAGTAGATCTCAAATATCTTGCTAACTTTCTGATTGGCCTGATTAAAATCTAATAATGAAATCTCAGGTTTGATATTGTAAGAGAAATGATACACAAACTTGTTTGAGAGATCATCAAAATTAGATACTATTTTTTTTGGAAAATTGAGAAACCATTCCAAATCATGTCTAACTAAAATTCAAGGAAATAAAAGGAGTATGTAAATATCAATACAAACCAATGGTTGGAAAATGAAAACAACCTTGGTTAGATGTGCCTTAAGGTCTCATTTACCCTTATATTTATCAAATTTTGATGGCTCATAACTTAGACGAAATGGTATCTAAAGACACTCCATCTTAAATGGGTATGAACACACGTCATCTAATTTGAATTTATTGGTCTATTTCCCTACTTGAATGGCATCAATTTCATCTTTCATTTGTTTTATTTATTGGGCCAAGATATTAGATGGTACATTTGGTTGTGGTTGGGTGGTCAAATGTGGATTACCTTGATCAGACTATAATGGATGCATAGAATGTTGGGGAATGTTGGTTTAATGGGTGAATTAAAAAATAATATGCATATATAGATTGGGATGTATTTATTGATATTGCATGCATTATTGGTAAGTATTCTAGTTTAACTTTGGTATATAGCCTTAGGTTTGATGGAATTATGGTTGTGATGTGTTGTCCCCAATAATAGACTTCTCATTTTTGGCACAACATATGAACTATTTTGGTCCTATAGAACCAAAATTATCTCTCCCCTTCTAAAAAATTGTTCTGGGCATTGAAATTCTCCATTTTTCAAGCTTTTTCAACTAATGGACTTCACTAGAAGAAATCTATAAACTCTGCAGGTTTGAATCTATAGACTCTACAAGATTAAATCTATGGACTCTGCAAGCAAGATTCTATAGACTCATTTCTATGAACTCAGTAGGCAGGAATCTATGGACTCATTTCTATAGAGTCCACTAGTTCATTTCTATGGACTCTGTAGGAAAGAAATAAGCTCTCAACACCTAGGCAATTTCAAGGTTGGTTCAACGTCAAAATTTCAACAGGTTCAATGCCTTGGTTCAACCAAAATGGTTCTTCACTAAGCTTAAAAAAATATTGAACCATTGAACCATTGACCCCACTTCCAAAAGGTTCAAAGGTTCAATGGGTTCAAAGGTTCAACGACATCAACAAGCTTAAAGAGTTAAGCACTTCAGCAAAAGTTCAAAGTTCAACCACTTCAGCAAGTTCAACAGCTTCAAAAGACTTAGTGAAAAGAAGAAAGATTGAACCATTGAACCTTGAACCAAAATGGTTCAAAGGTTTAATAGGTTCAAATTTTCAAAAGTTCAAAGCAGCTGGTTCAAAGTAGTTGGTTCAATCAGTTGGTTCAAGCAATCAAGTGGAACACAAGAAGAAAGCAATTGAACCATTGAACCTTTGAACTGTTGAACCAAATTGGTTCAATCAATCAATTTAATCAGCTAGTTCAAAGGAGTGTCTCAAAGTGAAAAGACTAGGTGCCCTTATAGAGGATAATAAACCAAAGACCAATTGCCCTAATGTAGGGTAGTGAAGAAAAGAAGGTTTCAAGGAACAAAGAAATGAATTGTTAAACCATTGAACCATTGAATCATTGAACTTTGAACCAAATTGGTTCAATGGGTTTAAAGGTTCAATGGGTTTAATGAGTTTAATGGATTTGAAGAGATCAAGGGACTTAGAAAAATAGAGAAGCAATGGAACAAAGGATGAATCAATGAATCGATTGAACCTTTAACCAAAAGAATTCAAAGTGTAAAGTTTAAAGGTTCAAATGGTTCAAAGGAAGCGCCAAACAAAGGAAGGAAGTGGATGATTCCAGAGACTAGTTCAAAGGGATGGTTTAACCAAAAAAGTTTAAAGGTTTAATGGTTCAAATGTTCAATGAGATTAGTTCAAAGTGATTGGTTCAAGTGATCAATTGAATGAGCAGAATGCAAGATTGAACCATTGAACCAAAGTTAGTTCAAAGGTTCAATGTGGATGGTTCAAAGGAGTGCCCCAAAGCTAAAAGAACAAGTGCCCTTGTGGAGAGTAGTGAATTAAGGGCAGGTGCCCTTGTAGAGGGTAGAGAACATTGGTTCAAAGATCAAAGGAAGTGATTGAACCAAGGAAGCAATTGAACCAGGGAAGTGATTGAACCATTGACATCCCTACGGATGTCAAATTTAAGGTAATGAAATATCTGATAAATTTCAAATGTGGCATGGAACCTAAAAATAAACTCAACAACCAAGGAGCCGAGAAGGCCATCCAAACCATTGAAACAATCAACTACTGACATCCCCACAGACGTCAAATTCAAGATAATGAAATATCTATCGATTTTCAAATAGGGCACTTGACACTCAAAAAAGGACCTTTTGAAAATCTTGAAGGGACACCTTCCCTTCAGGGTGTTCCAAAGTCTTGATAAAGATGTAGAAATAACCTTCTCTTAGAGTTCCATGGAGGGCACCAAGTGGCAGTTGTGGAAGGTTTTAATATGTTTCTTCTAAATGTAGCGAAAGTCACCACATGTCCCTTATAGAACTCAGTAGAAAGTGCCAAGTGTCAATGTCTGTTGTTTCTTCCTTTTGTTTGAATATCAAATAAGGATTGTGGAGGGCCCTGAGTGAGTTGTTAAGGTAAGTAGAAAGTGCCAATTTTCATCGTCCATGTGAATCCAAATGAGTCCTACATGTTTCTATAGTGTTTCTAAAAGCTTAGTGGAAGCCACCATGTGTCATCTTCCACAGGACTCTCAAAAGATATCTCAAACGTTTATAAGTTAAACAGATGTTGCCAAGTGTCCTTGCCTGTTTCACAGTGGAAAGTGCCACCTATCCCCATTACCCTTTTGAAACTACTTAGGCAAAAAATGTTTTAGGTCCCATTTTCTATAAATTGGTAAAGTTTCAAAGTATCAGACTATGATAGATGTCAAAGATGGAACACTCCCAATACAAAGACACATTACGGCATAGACCTTGTGAAAAAATTTAGCAATTGGCCAAAGAGATAGCCTAAGAGCTTAGATTGCACAAATAAGGATGAAATATAGTAAAGAAAGGGGGGATGATGGAGAAAGATCAAAAATATATGTGCATGGGATATGTTTCTAGAAGGTAAAGCAACCCACCAAGTGGACATTAGAGAGTGCAAACATTTAATGGATCAACCTATTTTTTTGTAATGAGTAAAGCTATCAGGAAACACATTAGGGAAACACATCAAGTGGCCCATATTCAAAACTAATGCTCAATTCCAGCATAGCTCATGGATATAATTTAAAATGCATTGAATGCATCATAGGCCATTTTTGTGAAACAAAATGCCCAAGTCTTTCTTGGAGAACTATATATAGGACTCTCTCTTATTATTTTAGGGAGATCTCTCTGTTATCAAAAACAAAACTCTACCCAAATTGAAAAGCATTACTGAGACTTTGAGCTCAGATTGTTGATCATATGTCATTATTTGAATAAGAAAACAAGCAACTTTTTAGACTTTGTGCTGGAACAACTTGGTCGTTAGGGGAATTATTCTTATGTTTATTTCCTTAATACATTTTTTTGTCCATTTAATTAAATAAGTAGAATTAGTGAAAGTAATCAAGAAGGTATCCTGAAGCCGACTATGAAGAGACTTTGTGCTACCATAGTTGTCTTTAGTTTGTCTATTTTCTATTTCTATGTAAAGGATCTTGGGATGAATTTGTGCCCTCATTATCCTTCATATTTCACTCTTTGGTACTTGAGGTGGAGACTTTGTGCTACATTTCATCCTGCTATGTTACTTTATCTTGTTACAGTTACTTGTTACTGCCCAAAAGGCTCCTGTTGTTTGCTAAACAACACTTCTGAAAGAAGAGGAGTGCCTTCTATCATTTCATCAGGATTCATCCTTTGATTGGTGAACATCATCTCTAAAAAAAGAGAGATGGATGGTGTTATCCTACCCTTGAGTGTTATTTTTAGCTTATTTATAGTAGATTAGCATATATATATATAGCCCCTTCATACTCATAGAGAACCTCCCCTTGATAAGAGGAGAGATTTGACCCCTTTTGATGTGGTAAACTTTCACATTTGGATGACCAATATTCCTTGTTGTGGTTGATCAGACCTATTTTGCTCATTAGTATGCTGGTGACAAAATATTCACCTAACAATTTTTGGTGACTCTACTAGGGATTCGAACAAGTAGTTCCTACCCTTATCCATTATATACTCTAGCAACTCTCATCTGGGTCTTACCCATTATCATTATAGCCTTATCCAGTTATCCTGTTGTACAAGAACATGTAGTTTGAAGCCTCAAGCTTTAAACTAAAGTAGTGCTAGTTTTTTTCCATTTTTATTTTTATACTCTGGCAGATCTATGGTATACGTGAAGCCAAAGGGATAAAAGTATTGTTGACCCTATATTCAAGTTGGTACAACAAAGTAATTTTGATATGTTTCCTTCACCATCTCACCTCCAATGAACTAAGAGCTTTCCTCCTACTAAAGTCAAGTCTCCATTACTAGGCAAAGCATCTATTTCTACTATTAATAAAGCTTTATCAATACTTACCCCTCTAAGATTTATTATTCAACCTTTCCATAGTCATACAATGGCAATTTAAGGCCCTTTGGGTAACTCTTTTGGCCCACTCAATTTAACTCCACCTCTACATGAGCTACCATGTAGTTCAAGGAAAAATTTCTTCAAGTTTTATGGTGATGGGAAAGTTCATCTTGATGAACATATTGTAGCCTTCAGCATCGCTTGTGGCATAATAGGTGTGGAATTTGAAGATGTGATAGTCAGACTATTTGTATAAACATTGCAAGGTGCTACTATAGACTAGCTCTACCACCTGCAAGCTCGGTCAGTGACTAACTGGAACACTCTCAAAGGAAAATTTAAGCCTACAAAAGATGCACATGCCCTGCTGGCCCAACTCACTCAGATGAAGAAATAACCTCATGAACCTATGAGGGACTTCATTTCTATTATTTGACAAGTTGAGGAATCAAATTCTTATCATTGCTTAGCCTAGACCTGAGAATCTCTAATGTTTCTTCATCAACTCTCAACTACCTGAAGTGAGTTTTCTACTAAGATGTGATGGCCAAATAGACCTTGCTATAGCTCAAAATTTGGCCACTAAGGTGAAATATGACCTTATCTTGGTAAGAAAGATAAGAAGAGATCCTAACAAAGGTAAATCTTCTTCATCTTTTAAATATCCATCTACAAGTACCACTAATCCAATGGTATAGAAGCTAGAAAATGAGTTGCTATCTCTCAAGAGGCAAATGGAATAAGGAATATCTTCATCTCTGTCATACAAAGATATGCCAAGGAGGACATTCTCTAATCAGTCATACCAAGGCAATGCTGCTAGGAATCAAGGATAGCCAAATTGTCTTCCTCCCCCACAGGGGAAACTTACCATTGAAGCACCCTTAACTAATTCAGTAGTTGGATATCTTAAAATAGAATCTGATTTCTCTTTCCAACCTAAATTTAACCAAGAAAATGATGTTAATCTCTTTGCAAAAGACTAAGAAGAAATAGCTAGTGACTCCAACATTAGTTTTTGTTGGAATAATGCATATTTAAGCTTACCTAGGGTTAATAGGGCAAGTTATTTATTATCGAGGGTAAAATTTACTTACCTCAGTTAATTTATTTTATTGTTGAGAATTTCTCAACAATATATTTGTTCGTAGTATGAGAAAACAAATAGTTTGTTTTCTCTATTTTGTAATCATTACAAATAGTTTGTTAACATGAAAAAAATTATTTGTATTATAAATACTTTGCATTATATGAGAAATAATGTGAGATTATTGAGAGAATTTAGAGAATTTTCTGGATTATCACCTATTTTTTAGGTGTGAGAAATTTATTTATTCTCTAGAAATATTTGCAGGTTATTTGTTGTGGGTTCTTTCTCCTAGATTGATCCTGTGGATCCTGTGTATCTCCTACTCATTCTTTCATGGTAGCAGATCTTGGAGTTCTAGTTAAAGATCCTCTTAACTAAAATTTTTAATCTTTTAACACATTCAAAAACATTATTTTATTGATGTGTTATAGATATTTTTAATTCTCTCAAATTCTGGTTCTTATTTACAACATTTTTTTGGAAAATTCTGTACTTTATGCTCATTAAATGACCACACAGATTTCCAAAATTATATTTTTTTTCATGGGGGCATAGGAAATCAAGTCAGGAATCCATTACAATTTTAATTCTTGCATTTAATGCTGGATGTACAGCTCTTTCCTTCCAAATTTTGCTGACTGGTTCTTGTTGGTAGACTGTTGGCAGACTGCAGTACCTGTTCATTTTTCTGATGTGGCAGATCGTACGGTTGACTTTTTTAGAATCTGAGACCTGTTAATGAAAGATAACTCTTATATATTTATATCCATATAAATTTTTATGAATTTGGATCAAGTCGTACAATGTTTTGGAAGCCAACAACAGGAATTTAAAAACTATTTTTTTGCCTATTGTATAGCCGTACGGATTTATCTTTTTTGAACACCTTATGCTGCATAAAATCCAAATATGAAAATTCCTTGTGAAAGAATACTTACTAGGCTTTCATTTCATGCTGAGAAGGATGGATTTGGAGTAGTCTATATAGTCCTTTGGGCAGATCCAGTGGAGCCATTCTGCAGTTGCTGAGAGGTGTTTTTCCTTGGCTGTGTTTACAAATTTTCTCAAATATTTCCCTGACCACCATGCCTTGCTGAAAAAAGAGTTCATTTTTTATAAAGCCAAAGATTATTTATCAGATATCTCACATGTGTGAGTAATTTTTTTATTTTTTAATTAATTATTTTAATTTTTAGTGGTTTAAATGCAAGTCTCTAGCTTTGAAAGTTTAAATTTGACTTTGCTAAAGCGGCTACAGATATTTTGTTAAAATTTGTAGGGAGGAGGTCTTGGGGTCAAATCCCCCAACATATTTTTTTGCATAAATCCATTTTTTTAATTTTTTGTATAAGCCAAGGCTAAAATTTTCTTTTCGTCGGGAGACGTTAAATTGTAATGGAAGGGGTGTTTTTTGAGGAAAAATGAATATCTAGATTGTTCTTGTCAACTTCATCATCTTCCTTGGGAATGGAATCTCGATTGTTTGAACCTCTAAATTCTAAAAATTACCATGTTTGGAAGCCAAAAATGCAACAATTCCTTTAATCAAAGGGCTTATGGAGAATTTTTTTTAAAACAACACCTGCAGCATTCACCACTGAAAAAGACAAATATGCATATGGTTGTAAGCAGGATGAGGCTCTTGGATTGATTTGCCTCAACGTCTCAAATAATCTTCAATTTCACATTGTAGATGCTACTACACCAAAAGAGGTATGGAAAAAATTTAAAAACCTATTTGGCAAAGTTAATGAGTTTAAAATTTTGTAATTAGATGTAGAATTGAGTACTCTCTATCCATCAGATTTCCCTTCAATAGATGAATTCTTGGCAAAATTCAAATTTATAAGGTCACAGTTGAAAGGTGGTGACAAGGATAAAAGTGATCAGGAGTGCATTTTCATGATTTTGTCAAAGTTTAAAGGACCATATAGTGTTTTTTCCTCTACTTTTTATACTATGATGGATACATTAGGTGATGAATTCAAATGGCCTTCTTTTGAAGTTTTTTGTGAAAGATTGACTAGGGAGCAAACAAAATTAATGGCCTTAGATGCTCTACCTGGTCTTAGTCATGCTTTAGTTGCTAATTCTTCTACAGGAAAACCTTCACCTAAGTCTAAAAAGCAAGCACCTTCACATAACCCTCCAGAGTCCACCACCCAAACACCTCATCATTCTAAATCTACTAAGACCAAAAAGTCTTTTAAGCAAAAGAAGAAAACATTTGGTCTATGTAATTTTTATGGTGGTCCTAATCATGATGAAAGTAGATGTTTTAAGAAGATGGAAGCATTAGAGGCAGCAATTAGACAACACAAAATTTCCATTCCATCTCCATCTCCTTCTACCTCTGCAGGAAAAGGGAAAGCACTTTCAGCTAGGGCTATATCTTCATGTCATGATCAGTGGATTTTTGACTCAGGTGCTTCTCACCATCTCACACATTCTAAAGATCTATTGTCTTCTCTTACAGATTGTAGTACATCACATATTGTTATGGGTAACTCCTCATAGATTGAAGTTTTGGGATCTGGTACTATTGATAAATAGGATGGATGTTTTAACAATGTATTTCTTGTACCTCAAATCTCTTCTATTATTCTCTCTATATATCAAATATGTAATTTTGGTACTGGTAAAACTATGGAGTTTACTTCACTTAATTTTGTAATAAGAGAATGTAATGATCCTAGTGAGATAGTTGCTACAGGTATAGTAGACCATACTGCAAGACTCTATACTTTTGATAAGTTTGAGTCTTTTATGTCTTCTAGTTCTTCACTTATAGTAGATGGTAATAATCTCAACAAATTGTGGCATGAGAGATTAGGACATTTGAGTTATGGATATATGCAACAAATGAGTACAAAACATCTTGTAAAAGGCATTCCTAAGGTCTCATGTATTGATGGGGTGTGTCCTGGTTGTCTAGTTGGTAAACAACACTAGGATCCATTTCCAGTTGGTAAGGCCACACGTGAAAATGCACCCTTAGAGTTGGTTCATAGTGATTTGATGACTTTTCCAACTCGTTCTTTTTCAGGGGCTAAATATGCACTCACATTCATTGATGATTTCACTCGTAAAACTTGGGTATATTTTCTCAAGTTGAAAAGTGAAGTTTTTGAGTCTTTTAAGGCCTTCAAAGCCTTTGTTGAAAAACAATCATCTCTTCCTCTTAAGAAGATACGCACTGATAATGGGGGGAAATTGATAGTAATGCTTTCTATGATTTTTATATTGAGCATGGGATACAACACCAATTTACTGTACCACACACTCCTCAACAAAATGGTGTAGCAGAGAGGAAGAATTGAACATTGAAAGAGATGGCTAATTGTATGATTCACTCTAAAAATTTGGGTCCATAATATTGGGCTGAAGCTGTAAATTGTGCAAATTACATCCAAAACCATATGCCTCACAAAGCTGTGCAAAATATGACACCTAAAGAAGCTTGGTCTGGGATCAAGCCTGATATTTCAGATTTTTGCATCTTTGGGAGTCAAGCATGGGCATTCCTTCCTGATGACAAATGTAAAGCATTAGAGAAGAAAAGCCAACCACTCATTTTTATTGGTTATTATGAAGATGTAAAAGCCTACCATCTTTTTGATCCTGTCACACATGATGTGTTGTTTCAATGGGATGTTCAGGTTGATGAGCTACCCACTCCATAGGAGTGTACATCTAGTTCTTCTTCTCCCCCTCCTTCTTCTACTAAGGATAGTGAGGATTTGCTTTCTATTTTTGATGATGATGATGATGTTGCACTTATTCAGCCACCATAGCCATCTTCTTCACCACCTTTGCCTAAATGGGCAAAGAGCACTCTACAGGTAGCTGGTTCTTTTATTGGTGATCCATCTTATTCTCATCGCACTCGCTCACAGACATCTGGTATTGCTCTTTTGGGACAAGCTTGTATAGATGATCCAGTGTTGTTTTCTGAGTCTATTGGTATACCCAAGTGGGATGTTGCTATGTATGATGAGTATTCTTCATTGATGAAGAATGATACTTGGGATCTTATCCCTCTTCCTAAGGGAAGAAAACTTGTAAAATGTAAATGGGTCTATAGGACCAAATATGCTATAGATGGATTAGTAGATAAGTACAAAGCTAGATTAGTAGCTAAGGGTTTTTCACAGGTTAAAGGGGTTGATTACTCTGAGACCTTTGCCCTTATAGCTAAGATGGATTTTATTCAGCTTGTACTCTCTCCTGTTGCTTCACATTCTTGGTTAGTTTTTTAGATGGATGTGAAGAGTGCTTTCTTGCATGGTGATCTCCATGAGGAGATCTATATGGAGTAGCCTCTAGGATTTGTGCAGGACTCATCATTGGTTTGTAGACTCCGTCGTTCTCTTTATGGCCTCAAACAAGCTCCTAGAGCTTGGTATGAGAAGATGGATAGTTTTCTTTTGAGTTATGGTTTTATTCATTGTGAGTCAGATCACAATGTATACATCCTGAAGCAAAGTGAGGAGCTTGTCATTTTGGTTTTGTATGTTGATGATCTCATCCTCACTGGAAGTTCAAATTCCTTGATACATGACATCAAGGACAAGTTGGTAGATAGGTTTGATATGACAGATCTGGGTCTTCTACATTATTTTCTTGGTCTTCAAGTTTTTTAATCTTCTGAGGGCATTTCTATTAGACAGCAGAAGTATGTGATAGATCTTATTCATCGATTTGGCATGGTTGATTGTAAGCCTACACGCACTCCATATTAGTCAAGTATTATGTTGTCTGCCACTTGTATGACTCCTCTTTTTGATTCCACTTTGTATCGGCAACTTGTAGGTAGTCTTTTATACCTGACTCATACCCATCTCGACATCACATTTGCTGTGAACCTTGTCTCTTAGTTCTCACATGAGCCTCATGAGATTCATTGGCAAGCAGCCAAGTGTATTTTGTTCTACATTTGGGGCACCACTCACTTTGGTATATATTACACACCAAAGAGTTCTACATAACTTGTTGGATACACTGACTCTGATTGGGTTGGTGATGTTGACACTCACAAGTCCACTTGTGGATTTGCTTTCACACTTGGTTTAGGTCCAGTTGCTTGGGCATGCAAAAAGTAGATTGCTATTGCATTGTCCTCTATTGAGGCTGAGTATCGAGGTGCTATCAAAGCTAGTCAGGAGATAATTTGGCTTTGACAGTTGCTTGGAGAGTTTGGCTTCACACAGCAGGGTCCTACTACTCTTTGGTATGATAACCAAAGTGTGATTACTGTTTCACACAATCCTATTGAGCATCAGGGGACAAAACACATTGAGATTCACATGCACTTCATTCGACATCTTATTTAAGATGGAGTTCTTTCTTTGGTGTTTGTGCCTACAGTTGAGCAGATTGTCAACATCTTCACTAAACCTTTGGCTTCTCCTCGTTATCTTCAGTTGTGAGTGATGCTTAGGGTGAAGGAAGTTGTCCTTGGGGGGGTTTACCATGAAGTCCTTCCTTTATTTTTCATGTATTTTTTTGATTGGTTTGTACATGGGTACCTTATCAGGCTTAGTAGCTGGGACCCATCCTTGTTTGTCATTCTCCCTATGTTTCGCTTAAGGGAGGGTGTTGGAATAATGCATATTTAAGCTTACCTAGGGTTAATAGGGTAAGTTATTTATTAACGAGGGTAAAATTTATTTACCTTGGTTAATTTATTTTATTGTTGAGAATTTCTCAATAATATATTTGTTCATAGTATGAGAAAATAAATAGTTTGTTTTCTCTATTTTGTAATCATTACAAATAGTTTGTTAACATGAAACAAACTATTTGTATTATAAATACTTTGCATTATATGAGAAATAATATGAGATTATTGAGAGAATTCAGAGAATTTTGTGGATTATCACCTATTTTTTAGGTGTGAGAAATTTATTTATTCTCTAGAAATATTTGTAGGTTATTTGTTGTGGGTTCTTTCTCCTGATTGATCCTGTAGATCCTATGTATCTCCTGTTCATTCTTTCAGTTTCCTGAATTATCAAAATGAGCCCAGAAGTGAAGGTGAAGTAGTTGAGGGAACTTACACTGTATTCATCCAATCCAAGAACCAATCATCCTAGCAAGTTGGTAAGGAAATAATAGAAGAATGAACTCAGCTTGCAATTTCAATTACTAAGCAGAGAACTTCTCTTCCTTTCCAACCAAAGGACACAGTGACTGTTAAAAAGGTGACCTCAAATACACCTTCACCTCTAACTTCAAATCCATAGGCTAGTCTTCCCCTTCCAAAAATCAAAAGGATGAACTCCCTTCCTCTGTTCGTAGTCCATTTCAATCATTTGACCTAATCAACCATGTCAAGAAGACCAAAATTCAAATGTCTAAATTTGAATTCTTGCAATCTAATCTTGAGTAGTTAGATAGGTTAGTTGAATGTGTGAAGAATAAATCCATTCCTATAGGACAAGATGTTAAAAAAGTAACTCATGATCCTCTAAGGAACATGTCCATCCCAAACAATCTTGTCATTACTCCTCTAGCTACCCCTAGGAAAATAGAGCCTTTTTATGTTTCCCTATTGATAAATGGTTACAAACTAAGTAATTGCATCATAAACTCAGGTGCATCAGACAATGTCATGACTGCCAAGGTGGCAGAATCTCTTGGAATCACACTAACCAAAAACTTTGGAAGGTTTTTCTCCATGGAAAATAAGTACCTCTATTGGGACAAATCAAGGATGCCCTATTTGCATTTGCAGCATTCCCAGACAAAAGAATCAAGATGACAGTCATGGTGGCCAATGTTCTAGCCTCATACGATATTCTTCTGGGGAAAATTTTTTGCAAGGATGTTGGTGGAGAATTGAGCATGGACCTGCCTGAAGTGAGGATCCCTATCAAAGGCATCATGCAAAGGCTACTTCTTGAAAAGGAATCAAAATATGTTGTCACTCAGACGTCAACGCTTGAAGCCCAAATTTTGTTTGAGTCTTTAGGCATGGATAATTATTTTTTGACCATAGAAGATACTCATGTTTTAGTTTATGAAACTCCTAAAACTGATAGTCTAAAAATTAGTTTAGCTGAAATAGTAGAAGACATGATACAATTCAATGTAAATGCAAAAGAATTCCCCCTTCCAAGCAAAGAGAAATCTAAGAAAGGATCAGTTCCAAATAAGGTATGGATGCTGGAATTTGATGGTAGTTGTTCATCTACTAGTTTAAGAGCTAGAATTGTGTTGATATCTCCTCAAGGAGATATTTTTCCTTCATCATACAAGTTTTAGTTCAGCAATACTAATAATACTACTAAATATGAATCTCTTCTACTTGGATTGAAAGTCGCTAAAGACAAGGGTGTCAAAATCCTTCATGCTAAAGGAGATGTTGAGTTGGTGATTTATCAGGTGAGAAACTTATACCAAACCAAAAATGATAGATTGTACCACTACCATAATCTAGTTTGGGATCAAATTGAAAACTTTGATGCTTTCAGCATCTCTACCATACCCAGGGAATCCAATGATAGAGCTGATGCGTTGGCTATTTTAGTAACTCTCTTAGTCCCTCACCTAGACTTCATAAGATACAAGTTCACCATCAAGTTAGTATTTTAACAAAGCATACCTAATAATGCAAGTCATTGGCAAGTGTTCAATGGTGATAGCCAAATCATCACCTTTTTAGAACAAAAAGATAGATTTGAACAGCTTCACTTCAAAGGTCGTAAGCTTTAGAAACTCAAATCAGCTCCCAAAATGAACTCAGATGTAGATGAAGAATTCATGCAGCTAAAAGGGAATAAAATTCCCAAAGGATTGGTTTCTCTTGAGAAAATATTTGACAAGCACGATAGGTCCATCAAATAGTAACAAATAGATTCAAGCTTCTCCCAGGGGTTTGATCAGATAAATTTGAGTACCAAGGAAGATCCAAAAATGGTGAATATTGGGAAGTGATGCACTCCTAAGGAGAGATTCAAGTTCATTGCTCTACTCTACCAATACATAGATGTCCTAGCATACTCCAATGATGATCTAAAGTCACTCAAGCCTAAGGAAATTCACCATGAAATTCCTCTTAAAGATGATTAAGTGCCTTATAAGCAAAAATCCTAGTATTATAATCCAAGATATCATGTACTATTCTATCTGAGATACAGAAAATGTTGAATGCTAAGATAATTTTCCCAATCCATCATTCCAACATAGTCCCTGTGAGGAAGAAGAATGGCAAAATTCACATCTATGTGGATTTCAGGAATCTGAATCAGTCATCCTTAAAGGATAACTATCCTTTTCCCATCATGGATCAAGTACTTTAGATAGTGACTAGCTCTGAGATGTTATCAATGATAGATGGCTTCTCAGGATACAATCAAGTAGAAGTTGGTGAAGCAGACTAGCACAAGACTTGCACAAGACTTCCTTCACCATGGCTTGGGGTACCTTTGCTTATCAAAGAATGCCATTTAGCCTTATCAATGCTAGTGCCACTTTCCAAAGAGCAATGGACCTTGATTTCAAAGATGAAATGGGTAAGTTCATTATAGTTTATCTTGATGACTTGATTATCTTTTCCAAGCATCACCCAAATCACATGCATCACTTACAACGAGTGTTGAAATGCTACTGCCAAATGGCATTTCTTTAAATCCTAAGAAGTCTATTTTTGGCATAACAGAAGGGAAAATTCTTAGACACACTATGTCTAGAGAGGGCATAAAGATTGACTCAGATAGATTCAAGTCCATCCAAGAGCTTACCCTTCCCATAAGTAAGACTGTTGTTCACTCTTTTTTTGGAAAAGTGAATTTCTTAAGAAGATTTATCCCTAAATTTGTTGAGAAGACTCAAAATATTGTAAACATGATGAAGGGAAAGGCCATCTTTAGCTAGACTAAAGAAGGCAAATTGGCATTCTAAGATATCAAGACAGATATTGCCCAGGCCCTAATTTTTGTTTGTCCAGACTACAACAAGGAATTCACCATATATATCTATGCTTTTGAACACACACTTTCAACAATTCTAGTTTAGTAGAACCAAGAAGGTGTGGAATCTCCCATTTCTTTCATGAGTTGTCCTCTCAAAGCTCATGAGCTAAAATACTCAAACATGGAGAATCATGCCTATATAGTGGTAAAGGCAATAAAGCATTTCTGATTCTACATCCTAAATTCACACATTACTACCTTGGTTCCTGATACCATGGTTAAATCCATATTAACTCAGTAGGAGTTTGGGATGAAAGGAGGCAATTAGATTGCAAAAATCTAATAGTTTGATCTAGTCATCAAACCAATGAAGCTAGTGTGTGGAAAGGGCCTATGCCAATTAATTGCTGATAACAAGCCAGAGGGAATAGAGCATGAAGAATCAAAAGAAAAGGACACATAAATAATCCTCTTTGTCTCCACTATGAATGAATGGTATTCAGGTATTGCTCATTTCCTTACTTATGGTGAATGTCCTGATCACCTATCTTACAAGGAAAGGAGGACTATCAAGTTGAAAGCTACCAATTTTGTCTTTTAGAACAATGGCTTGTACAAGAGGAGCCTTGATGGGGTATTCCTTCACTGCATGGATAAAGTGCATTAAAACAAACTTCTAGAATCTTTCCATAATCTGACCTATGGAGGACATTTTTATACTCCTATAACTACCCACAAGATTCTTAGATCTAAGTATTACTGGCCTACTTTGTTTCAAGATGCATATAAATGGGTATGAAAGTGTGAACTGTGCCAACAGTTCATTGGAAGACCCAAGTTAGATGCCCTGCCTCTCAAGCTAGTGGTCATAAAAGAGCCATTTCAGCAATGGGGCATCGATTTCATTAGTGTTTTAAACCCATCTTCAAGTGTTGGACATGATTATGTTCTCATAGCCGCAGATTACTTCACCAAGTGGGTAGAAGTTATACCAACCAAACATGCTACTTTAAAATTAGTGTGCAATTTCCTCAAGGAGAACATTATTTCTAGGTTTGGGGTCCTAGTCAAGATTGTCATAGGTAACACAGCTTGTTTCACTTCCCAGGAGATTACTCAATTTTGTTTTTACTATGGGATCACCCTCTCTCACTTTTCTGATTACTTTCCACAAGAGAATGGACAAGCTGAATCAAGTAACAAGAACCTGGTAACTATCATCAAGAAGCTGGTGGATGACAACCAAAGGACATGGCATAAAGCATTGGTTGATGCTTTGTGGGTAGATAGAATTATTCCAAAAAGGGCAATTGGTATGTCTCCTTTCTAAATTCTTTATGGGCTCAATGTTGAGATACTAATCACCCTAGAATTGCCAGCATTGAAATTGGCTAAGGCAATTAAGGATCAAACTTATGAAAGCTCCATTGATAAGAGGATCATGTGCTTAACTAATTTGGATGACTAGAGAACTATGTTGGTGGACCAAATTTCATAGCATCAAGTTTGGTGAAGAAGATCTTCAACTAGAAAGCAAAAACCTAGTATTTTTAGATTGGAGATCAAGTCCTGCTCTGGGACAAGAGAAGAGAACCAAAGGGAATGCATGGGAAATTCGATTCCCTATGGAGAGGCCCATTTACTATCCATCAACTCAATGGTGAAAATAGTTTTCTATTGAAATATCAAGATGGCACGCTCTTTTCTCTACCTCATAATGGGTAGCATCTAAAACACTTCAATCCATGAAGTATCAGATAAGATCAGCTTATACATATGTATATTTGTATAGTCTTTAGTTCTATTTTTGTTCTTTCATTTTTGTTTTTGTTACCTTTCTTTTTGGGTAGCATGACTCCATAACCCAATGGCATACTTCAAGGCACTAGAGATTTTGGTTTCTACTCCCCTCAATTCTTCCAAGTGTTCATCTGAAGGAAGTTTCCCAACTGGAGCCAGCTATTGTCCCCAAAAATAGACTTCTCATTTTTGGGACAACATATGAACTATTTTGGTCCTATAGAACCAAAATTATCTCTCCCCTTCTCAAAAATTATTTTGGGCATTCAAATTCTCCATTTTTCAAGCTTTTTCAGCTAATGGACTTCACTGAAAGAAATCTACAGACTCTATAGGCTTGAATCTATGGCCTCTATAGGCTTAAATCTATGGATTCTACAGGTAAGAATATATGGACTCATTCCTATGGAATCAATAGGTAGGAATTTATAGACTCATTTCTATAGACTCTGGCAGTTCATTTTTATGGACTCTGTAGGAAAGAAATAAGCTCTCAACACCTAGGTAATTTCAAGGTTGGTTCAACGTCAAAATTCCAATAGGTTCAATGCCTTGGTTAAACCAAAAATGTTCTTCACTAAGCTTCAAACAAAATATTGAACCATTAAACCATTGAACCCCACTTTTAAAAGGTTCAAAGGTTCAATAGGTTTAAAGGTTCAATGACATTAGCAAGCTTAAAGAGTTAAGCGCTTTAGCAAAAGTTCAAAGTTCAACCACTTCAGCAAGTTCAATGGCTTCAAAAGACTTAGCAAAAAGAAGAAAGATTCAATTGTTAAACCATTGAACCTTGAACCAAAATGGTTCAAAGGTTTAATAGGTTCAAATTTTCAAAATTTTAAAGTAGTTAGTTCAAATCAGTTGGTTCAAATAGTTGGTTCAAGCAGTCAAGTGGAACACAAGAAGAAATCAATTGAACCATATAAACTTTGAACCATTGAACCAAATTGGTTCAATCAATCAATTCAATCAGCTAATTCAAAGGAGTGTCTCAAAGTGAAAAGACTAGGTGCCCTTGCAGAGGACAATGAACCAAAGACTAATTGCCCTTATGTAGGGCAGTGAAGAAAAAAAGATTTCGAGGAACAAAGGAATGAACCATTGAACCATTGAACCTTAAACCAAATTAGTTCAATGGGTTCAAAGGTTTAATGGGTTCAACAAGTTTAATGAGTTTAATGGATTTAAAGAGATCAAGGGACTTAGAAAAATAGAGAAGCAATGGAACAAAGGATGAACCAATGAACTGATTAAACCTTAAACCAAAAGAGTTCAAAGGTTCAAACAGTTCAAAGGAAGCACCAGACAAAGGAAGGAAGTGGATGATTACAGAGACTAGTTCAAAGGGATGGTTCAACCAAAAAGGTTCAATGGCTCAAAGGTTCAATGAGATTGGTTCAAGCAATCAATTGAATGAGCAAAATGCAAGATTGAACTGTTGAACCATTGAACCAAAGTTAGTTCAAAGGTTCAATGTGGATGGTTCAAAGGAGTGCCCCAAAGCTGAATGAACAAGTTCCCTTGTGGAGAGTAGTGAACTAAGGGTAGGTGCCCTTGTGGAGGGTAGAGAACATTGGTTCAAAGATAAAAGTAAGTGATTGAACCAAGGAAGTGATTGAACCATTGGCATCCCTACAGACATCAAATTTAAGGTAATGAAATATTTGCTAAATTTCAAATGTGGCATGGAACCTAAAAATAAACTCAGTAACTAAGGAGCTGAGAAGGCCATCTGAAGTGTTGAAATAGTCAACCATTGACGTCCCCGTAGATGTCAAATTTAAGATAATGAAATATCCATCTATTTTCAAATAGGGCACTTGACACTCAAAAAAGGACCTTTTCAAAACCCTAAAGGGACACCTTCCCTTTAGGGTGTTCCAAAGGCTTGATAAAGAATTAAAAATAACCTTCTCTCAAAGTTTTGTGGAGGGCACCAAGTGGCAGTTGCAGAAGGTTTTAATATTTTTTCTAAATGTAGTGGAAGTCACCACGTGTCCCTTGTAGAACTTGGTAGAAAGTGCCAAGTGTCAATGTCTGTTGTTTCTTCCTTTTATTTTATTATCGAATAAGGACTATGGAGGACCTTGGGTGAGTTGCTAAGGTAAGCAGAAAGTGCCAAGTGTCAAAGTCTGCCATTTCTTCCTTTTGTTTCATTACTGAGTAAATACTGTGGTAGGCCCCAAGTGAGTTGCTAAGATAACTTGAACGTGCCAAGTGTCATCACTTGTGTGAATCCAATTGAGTCCCACATGTTTCTATAGTGTTTCTAAAAGCTCAATAAAATCTTCCCTATGTCATCTTCCGTAAGACTCTCAAAAGATATCTTAAACTTCTATAAGTTAAATGGATGCTACCAAGTGTCCTCACCTATTTCATAGTGGAAAGTGCCACCTATCTCCATTCCCCTTTTGAAGTTGCTCAGGCAAGAAATGTTGTAGGTCCCATTTTCTATAAATTGGTAAAGTTTCAAAGTAGCGGACTATGGCATAGATGTCAACTATGGAACACTCCCAATATAAAGACACAATACAGTGTAGACCCTATGAACAAATTTAGTGACTGGCCAAAGAGATAGCTTGAGAGATCAGATCACACAGATAAGGATAAAATACAATAAAGAAAGGGGGAACGATGGAGAAAGATCAAAAATATCTATGCATGGGATATGTTTCTAGAAGGTAAAGCAGCCCACCAGGTGGACATCAAAGAGTGTGAACATTCAATGGCATAGCCTATTTTTTTGCATTGAGTAAAGTGATCAGAAAACACATCAAGGAAACACATCAAGCGACCCATATTAAAAACCAATGCTCGATTCTAGCATATCCCATGGATAGAATTTAAAATCCATTGAATGCATCATAGGCCATTTTTGTGAAACAAAATGCCCAAGTATTTCTTGGAGCACTATATATAGGACTCTCTCTTATTGTTTTAGTGAGATCTCTCTATTATCAAAAACAAAACTCTACCCAAATTGAAAATCATTACTGAGACTTTGATCTCAAATTGTTGATCATATTTCATTATTTGAATAAGAAAACAAGTGACTTTTCAGACTTTGTGTTGGAATAGCTTGATTATTGGGGAAATTATTCTTATGTCTATTTCCTTAATACATTTTTTTGTCCATTTAATTAAATAACTAGAATTAGTGAAAGTAACTAGGAAGGTGTCCTAAAACTGGCTGTGGAGAGACTTTATGCTGCCATAATTGTCTTTAGTTTGTTTATTTTTTATTTCTATGTAAATGATCTTGGGATGACTTTGTGCCCTCATTATCCTTTGTATTTCACTCTTTGACAGTTGAGGTGGAGACTTTGTGCTAAATTTCATCTTGTTGTGTTACTATGCGTCCTGTTATAGTTACTTGTCACTACACGAAAGGTTCTTGTTGTTTGCTGAACAACACTTCTGAAAGAAGAGGAGGGACTTTTGTCATTTTATCAAGATTCATCCTTTGATTGGTGAACATTATCTATAAAAAAAGAGAGATGGATGGTGTTATCCTACCCTTGAGTGTTATTTTTAGCTTATTTATAGTAGATTAGCACACACACACATATAGCCCCTTCATACTTATAGGGAACCTCCCCTTGATGAGAGGAGAGATTTGTCCCCTTTTGATGTGGTAAACCTACACATTTGGATGACCAATCTTCCTTATTGTGGTTGATCAGACCTATTTTTCTCATCAGTACGCTGGTGACAAAATATTCACCCAACATGATGGAAGGATATGGCTTTATGGAAGGTACTATGCTTGCTAAGGTTGAGTAGGGACTTGTTGTCGACTAGTTTAACTTAGCTAAATAAAGGGGATTTATTGTTGACCAAGGACCTATATTTTAATCTATAACACTTGCTGAGTAAAAGGTAATGGTTTCCTAATAGGTACTTGTTACAAATTAGTACCTCTTTGTTATGTAAACACCTTTTATGAACTAGATATTTTTTGGGTGTTTTGCATTTATCTTTGACCAATAGAAATTATTATTGATTAGATAATTTTTGTGATTGTAAAGGTATATTGATCTACAACTATTAAGGTATGTTTGTCACTATCTATTGAGGTAAAAAATTTATTTCCCCTATTGAGGTAGTGTAGTATTTTTCCTCTTTTGTGGTGGTAAATTGGATTGTGCTTGTTGTCATGTAATATTAGAAATCACCTATTGAGATAGGATAAAATTTGTCACTTGTTATTGAGGTAAAATATTGGTTGACACTTGATTACTTATCCCCTATTTTTGTGTGCTTGAATAACCAACTAGTTGAGGATTAGGAATAATTTGTTGAGGTGGGAAAGTAGGCATTCCTACCCCCTACTATTATAAACTTCTTGTGGTATTGACTAAGGCAATTATTGTTTTGGGTTATTTGTTAGTGTATTTACCTCACCTTGGCTTGGAATAGAAGACACTTGTGTTTTATCTATAGTATTCGGCACATTGTCTTTAGTGGAATCCATAGTTACTTCTTCAATTAATGGGACATTGAACATGTCACCTACTGAAGTGTTTTGGGAAAATGGGTTTATACCCAAATTATCTTGACATGTTGCATCAACTATATTCTTATTGGAATTAGTTATATGATAGGATCATTTTATATGTCCATTGCATTAAAATTTTGTGCTAGGTTAAGGTAGGTTTGATATGCTTGTTGCATTTGTGTGAATTGGTCTTCCATGGGGCCATTTCCTTTTTCAAGAATATTTAGGTCTTGGTTGGTCATTAGTATGAGAGCTTGATGTTAACTAGTAGAGGTATGTTTGATAGTTTGGGTGTAAGGTACGTTTCTAGGCACTTTGAATAGACTAGGTAGGTTTTCATTAGGCAGGTCTACTGTAAATTTGGCCCCTACCTCTATGTCTCTAAATAAAAAAAATCTTTTTTCTCAATTAAGTGACATTCAAACAAGTATGGGTCATATATCGATGGCATAGTAATGTAGTATGATTATTATTGAACTTGTTCCACAACCAATGGAACACTAAAAATATATTGGGTTATTTTTTCTTGGTCTTGCCTTGAATAGGGAGGTGTTTTAACCAAGTAGTGTGCTAATGGATCTTAACTTTATTCCACATATTGATAAGTTTAAGGAGGATATGGATCCATCTCACAAACTACATCATCACCATATGGGTCTTGAACAAAGGTATCATTCATGGCTATATTATCATAATATATATTATACATGGTTCCATTAAATGTGTATTAAGTTATATCCAAATCCATGATGACATTTCACAAATAAAAGGTCTAGAGTTAAACAAACTCTTAAAATTTAGTCTAAATAGCAAATATTCCAAACTTGGTATGTCTAGAAACTTGGTCTAAATGTGAAACTTTGTCTAAAACTAGGCCTAAAAGTAGACTTGTTCCCCAAAATTTATCAATGATAAACTCTATCTAAAATGACTTCAAGGTCTAACTTCAAATGTATCACACATAAATGGTCAAGTGAATGGATAAATTCAAATCCTGGATCTTGGTAAAAGTGTTTCAAAACTCTAATAGAAAAAACATTGCTAGTTATTTGTTTATAAGGCACAAAGCTAGGCTCAAAATGGCATGAACAAAACCTTAAAACTATGGTAAATGCTAGGTGTTTGTAAATAAGGCGCAAAGCTAGACTTGAAAACCCACTAGCCTTTATTTGAAAGGTAAAATGTTAGGTATTTGTAAACATGGCATAAAGCTAGACTTTGAAATAAACTAGGTCTAAAACAAAAGGTAAAATGGAAAATGATAGGTCTTTTGGAACATGGCATAAATCTAGACTTGGAACAAACTAGGTCTAAAATGAAAGGTCAAAACAATTAATCTAACAATTTAAAACACTTGGATTCAAACTAGGCACATGGATTTAAACACACACTTTGACCATTGGTAAAAGACATTAGACCTTAGGCACATGACTAAAATTAATTAGGAAATTGTTTTCCAAGTAGGTAAAAATAAGAATGATGAGTAAACCATTCAAGCCCAAGTGATGAGTAAGACTCAAATGTAAAATAACCGTGTTTGAGGTTGTAATTGGAGAGAGAGTTTTGACCTTAGTTCTAAGAAATAAATAGATGCAAGGCATATAGAAAAGAGATCACTTCCCAAATATAGGTATAAAATATCTTCAAATTAAGGAAGGAATTATTCCAAGTTACATAATTCAAAAGTGAGAGGTAAACATCTATGCATAATATAATGAGGCATATGTATAAACCAATCAATGTTTGAATCTAAACTTCACAAGACCAATTTTGAACTTGGTTTAGATGACTTGGATTCTCAAATGGACAAAATTCTAGACTAAAATGGATGGCATAATGATAATGATCATAGACCAAAAGGCATATGTAACTTCAAACTTGATTTGACACAAGTAAAAAGATATTTGAAATAATACGAGTAGTGTAACAATGGTATCTCACTCAAAGTTATGATAATGGTTTTTATTTTAAAACTATAAGGCAAAATCTTAGGATGAAATGGGTAGAATAACAACACTCATTTAAAATAATTAACATACACATAAAATTTTGAAAATGGCAAAGCTAAAGTGTGGCATCAAATAGATAACACAATAGCCCTTTAGGCAAAAAGTGGTGTACAAACATGACTTATTTAATGACATGGTTTTTGACAAACCAAATAGTTTGAGACTCAAAATAATGCAAGTAAAAGGAAAAGACACAAAAACACCTAAGTTTATCATCCTACCTCTAAAAACTGAGAAGTTTTTTTTTATATTGTCAAATTCCATCTATGTACTCCTTCTTGAGAGGAAAAATTTGTTAATCTAAGAAATTTATATGAACATGAAAAGTAGTTTTGAAGGCCCATGATTCTCTCAATATTTTTTATGGTGGCATGTAACTTTTGGCTACTCACCCTAAATTAATAATATTTCCATGACAAGTGGGGTTTGTATAAAAACTACAAGTTTTTCATGTTTCTAGATGGTCCCATTTGTGTGATTAACACTAGGGCACAACATGTCATTTGTATCCAATCTAATCACCTTTTTTTAAAAGGTTTTTTCCCATTTTAAAAACACTACATCCATCAAATTGTTAAATTTAGTGTGATGTCTAGATTAGGACATTATTTTGAGGGTAGTAGTCACTAATGGAGTTAGTTTAAATGATCAAACTAATTTCCTAATGATTCATTAGCTTAATTTGTATACCCCACCATAGAGTGGGGTTGAAATGATTGCAAAGATGAATTCTTAGGTTAAGACTTCCCTAAATAACTTATGAGGAGGTGATGAAATCCCACCCATAAGACAAGATGCAAGAAACAAATACTAAAAGGAGTTTAAAGGTCATTTCAGGATCACCCAAGTCACTCAGATTGATGCTGAACCTAAGAACACCTAAAGACACTCATAAAACTCAATCAATTAACCTAGAAATATTCCATATCTAACTTGTGGAATTCCATACACAAGACATGGATATTGGATTTACACTCAACAGATGAAACTATGAATAAAGACTCATATTCTCTAACACAAACCTAGACACCTTGTACTCAACTCACCTACACTAATTACACCTAGACAGACCCAATTGAATGATCAAAAGGATTTCATTAGGTCATAAGACCTTATTATCCTTGTACATAGTCTTAAGGGCTTATATCCCTACATGCCCTATTTTTGTGACATAAATATCCTTATACCAATCATAACATCCAACCTAATGGTGATTTGGATACCAATTATGGGTCTAAAAAACATACTCAAATAACTCTTTAGGTCACTTTATATGGAATATGAGTTTTGAGTGCTATGTTAGGCCTAACTAGACCTATAAAAGCCCTATTTAGGTGGTTGTATAGATAATTAAGTGGAGATAAAGTTTTAAATTGGCATGGGGTATCTAAAGTAACATATTAAGACCTTCAATATTATGTTTGGTCAGTCATTACCTTGAATCGTGAATAAAATCCCATTGTTTAATCTTTGCCAGGCCTAATGGGATAAAGTTAGGTCATAAATCAGAACAAAACCTTAACCAATGACTCATTTATTAAAACTTGAAAAATATAAATTATACATAGAGAGCTCACAGACTTCAAATATTCTTGATTTTTGACCATACTGATTCCCTATACTAGGAAGCCCCAGTTTTTTCCAATCAGTAAATAATTTAGTCTACAGCGTAAACGATGGACTTTCAAGACCTAAAAAATTTTCATTTACCTTGTTTCACTTGCCCTATAGTGCTGATCACTCACAGTGGTGGAAATAACACTTTAGGTTTGATTGTCATACTTAGAGCTTTCTGCCCTGTTAGACTTGCATACACTGTTTATAGTAAAGTCCTCATAAAACACACACAATGCAATAATTTCATTCCTTCTTTATCAGATCCAAATAAATTATAATCTCCTTCTTGGATCAAAATAATCACTTTAAAAACAACCAATCCATACCTAGGTACCAAATCTCCTACTCTAGCTTCATGCAAACTAACTCCAAGAATAGAGTTAACAACTCTTTCTATCTAAGAGAGATTCTCCCAGCCTATATCACATTAAAACAACCTAGGATGACATATTTTATGGATTATAAAACACATTTTGATACCAAATCATATAAACTTGGCCTTTATACAAGACTTAGGCCTTATTACAAAGTAAAAGAGTATATTTACAAAGTTGAACATTTGAACACCCTAGTTTTGGAGGGAAAACAAACTATACCTCTTTATAAAATATAACCTCTACCAAAGATAATGAAAATAATCTCATTCTATGAAGATTCTCCTACATCAGAGTACCATACTAGAAAAGTTTCATGGACTCCTGTCCATGTGTTTTCATCTTTCTTATCTACTTCTTAATCTTAGTTCTTCTATTGTTTAGAAATTTTCTACCTCTACTCAATGTTTGCTTAGTGTCTTTATCTCTTTTCTTATTTTTTAGTGCTCCTATATCCCATATTCTCTTTTGGGATACTAGACCTTTGTTGATTTCTTGACTTTCTTCTTCCTTCCAAGTATTGGTGTTGTTATGGCTATGGCCCCATGTCTCCTTTCTTGGTATCAATGATCTTACTAACCCTGTAATTTATATATTTTTGTTCCTATACTCTTATTTTTCAAGGAATATCAATATTATTTTTATTCACATTCATTAATTTATAAATATTTACATAATAAAAAAAACACATACCCATTCACTTACATTTAGGCATTCAACTTGCCTCTATTTTAATTATTTATTGGTCAAATTTTATACCTTCTCTTTTGCTTGATTTGAGTTGTTTATAAATATGAACATGCTATTCAGCTCCACATTTTTCTCTTTTCCTAATCACTTGTTCTTTCAAGGTTCTCTTTGGTGTCTTTTTAAGGACTCTTTGCTCAAGATCCTTCATTTCTTTTCTTGATCCTTCACATGGCTGCCTTTTTTCTATTTTGGCCACCAATCATCTCAAGAGGATGCTTAATCACTCTTTTTTCTTATTTTTTACCTACACATACAACACAAAAATTAATGTTAGATAGCAAAATCTACGTTTTTAGTGTTTCCTCCACTTGCTTCAGCACTATTTCCTTTCCCTCTCCACTTGTGGCTACTTCATAAGAATTATTCACCCTGCCAATGAAATTGAAATCAAAAAAATGGATATTTAACTCCTTTGCATGCCTCAAAAATTTCATTTGACTCTTTGACTTCCAAATCCTTCTTCTCATCTTGCTGGTCATGTTTGTTTCCATCATCTCTTCTTGAGAGATTTTCATACTCTTGGCTGCTCTCATGAATATTCTATTGTTCACTTACCTTTATTATGTTTAACATAACAAGAACATCATTCTTCCCTTATTCCTTAAACAAATCAAAGTAATTTGATAATTTATCAATAACATATTGTTTTCCATACCTCTCATTTGAGGTTTCTTGGAATCTAAACCTCATAATTTCATCTTATGCTCTATTTATCAAACTTCCAACTACCCACACTTAATTTTTAATGGCTCTATGATGAAATTGGGATAATTTTTCCCTCATGTTCTCTATTCTACAACCTAAATTATGCCTTTTAGAAACTCTTCCTTGCTTCTTTGCTTGATGATACAACTTGTATGCTTTCCTTGTTTCCAACAATGGTTTCTCCATCCATTAAATCATTGCATAATCATGATCAATTACTCTATTTGAGAGCTTAAAATCCTTTATTGTTCCTTCAACCTATTCATCAGTCACTTCATACTTAAAATAATGAGAAAACTCAACACTTGAATGCATCTTTACCTTTCTTTTAGATTGATCTTTACTAATACAGTCAAATAGTGTATTTGATGGTAGCTTTTGTGCTCCAAAGCACTCTCCCAAGCCTAAAATATTATTCACTGCATCTCCTTCACCAATTTTGTGTCTTTCCTCTTCTTGGTTACTACTTACAATCTAAGTTCTGCACTTTCTTCATTATAACAAACAATCAAGATGTTTTGTTTTTGAATTAGCAACTCCTCTTGTACTCTAGATATAAATATGTCTTCCTCTTGTGCTTGATACAAATTTCCTTCTTTAGGTGCACTAAATTTCTCTCTCATTTCCATTTCTACATTATTCTTTAGCTTGTCTCTACACAACTTCTTCATCTCTATATTTGTCTTCCTTTTTTTTGCTACTCATCTATTGAAATAGTATGTCATTGCTCTTTACATTGTCCAACACCTTATTGAGGTGTTTCAAACTTATTTAATACCTCCATGAGCATTACTATGCTCTTCTCTTTTTCATCTTCATGAGACTCTATTTTGTGCATGCTCTTACTTAGAGCTTTACTCTGCATACTTGTAAAAACACACATATCTAGTTGATTAGTTTCAAATTATAGAATTTCTTGAGTCTCTTTGTATGCTCTCAACATCCTTTCATTCTTTTTATACCCTTATTTCTCTTTAAGTCTTTCCAAAAGGCTTGTTTCTCCTTTACTATGCCACCTTCTCAATTTCCTATCATTATGTCTTTCTTCCTTCATCTTCCCACACTTTTTGTCAACTGATCCTTCATCCATTAGACCATCTACTTGGCCTATGACTCCTTGTTTTATCTCATCTCTTGAGATTCCTTCCATACCTACATTCATTTCAACAAGGTTAAAAATATAATCTTAAGGTTTTTTTGCCTTCATTACTTCTACCTTGACTAGCGGGTTTAGTTCTTCAACAAGGGACTAATTCCCTTTTTCCCTCATCATGCCTTCACTTATTCTTGTCTTAAACCCTTCATGGATTATAAACCTCTTCTCTTTCTCATGTGTCAAGCTCTCTCCACTTGAGCCTCCTTTACAAGCTTCCTTCTTGATTTACATGCCCACTTGTATGCCTTCTTGGCAAGGTTTCATCAACCTTTTTGCCTCAACAACCTATTGTTGACATGTACACTTCTTCATCTTTGTGCTTCCTACATGAATTTTGACCTCTTTATGCATGTTAGATTCTTCTAATCTCTCTTTATTTAACAAAACATGTAATAAAATATGAATTTTTACCTCATCTTTCTTACTTACTTGGTTTTGTTCCTCACCTCTTTGCATCAAGTCTTCAAGGATTAGGCTCCACATTATTTCTTCTTCATCTCCATGACTCTATGGTAGTTTATTGTTTTCACATTTGTCTTGGTGATTCATTCCAATTTCCTAATTACTCATCTCTTTCCTTGGGAGTTTCATGATTTCCTTAAGCCTAACTTGGGCTTGTCCTCTATCTTTCATTTGTGTTTCTTGATCCACTGCTTTGGATCCTAACTATTACACCTTCTTGGCAACATCAACTTCACCTTATCCTTCCAAGGATACATTCATCCTTTCTTATTTATTCAATATATCTATCATGAACACTTGAACCTAGTTCTTGTACTTTTATAGAAGATTCCTAAAACCAAATACCATGTTCTTTATCTCATTCTTTTCATGTTGATCTATAAATAGTGCCAATATATGCCTTTTTCCATCTTTCACCAAAAAACATTTATTTAACCTACCATTGTACACTAGCCTTTTATCATATTTATAGGGTTTTCCTAAGAGCAGGTGACACACATCCATAGACATCACATCACATAAGACTTCATCTCTAAGATTGCCAATCTGAAATGGAACTCTACATTATTGTTTAGCAAGAATATGATGGTTTCTCTAAACCCAAGCCACCTTATAGGGTGTAGGGTGCACTAATATTCTCAAACCCAAATTACTAACCATTTCTTCTAAAACTATGTTATCAGTGCTTCCATTATCAATGTATCAATGATAATATTATAACACTTACCTTTTGTTTTGCATCTAGTCTTGAAAAGACTCCTTTTACATGTTATCTCTATAACTTTGTTTTATTTTTTTAAAAGAAATCTGCTTACCAATAAAGACTCTCCTTTCCTCTGCTTATTGCTTTTATTTATCATCTTATTCTTATCTAAACATACAACCTCTATTTTTGTCATTCTTGACCCTAGACTCATGATCTCATGCTCCATGATTTTTTGAGCACCCATAAGGTCATCCATTCTTATCATTAATCCTCCTTGAATCGGCTCCATAATCCTTTACAATGATGGCTTATCTATTTTCACCATGATGTATATCTCAATAAGATCTCAATATAATTCACTTATGGATATTCTTGATTCTTACAAAGCTTTGTTTTGTTGATGTCTGCTTCAAATGGCTTCTTTGGATTGTGCTTAATAACACCTTCTTCAATCTTGTTATACTTGGATCTCTTTCTCTATCTTGGTTTTTTAGATCTGATACCAAAATGTTGTGGATCTAAGAACACCTAAAGACACTCATAAACCTTAATTAATCGACCTATAAATATTTCATCTCTAACTTACAAAATTCCATACACAAGATATGGATATTGGATTTACACTCAACACATGAAAATATGAATAAAGACTCATATTATCTAACACAAACCTAAACACCTTGTACTCAACTCACCTACACTAATTACACCTATACAAACCCACTTGATTGATCAAAATAAGTTCATTAGGTCATAAGACCTTATTGGCCTTGTACATAGTCTTAAGGGCTTATAGCCCTACCTACCCTATTTTTGTGATGAAAATTTCCTTAGAAAAATCATAAAATCCAACCTAATGGTGATTTTGATACCCATTATGGTTCTACAAAACATGCTCAAAGAAATCCTTAGGTCACTTTATATAGAAAACAAGTCTTGAGCTCTATGTCAGGGCTAATTAGACCTCCAAAATCCCTATTTAGGTTACTATATGGATAATTAAGTGGATATAATGATTTAAATTATCATGGGGTGTCTAAAGTAACATATTGAGACCTTTCAACACAATTCTTGGTCAGTCATTACCCTGAATCATGAACAAAATCCCACTGTTTAGTCTTTGACAAGCCTAATAGGCTAGAGTTAGGTCATAGATTAGAATAACACCTTAACCAATGACTCAAGTATTGAAACTTGAAACATATAAATTATACATAGAGATATCACAAACTTCAAAGAATATTGATTTTCCACCATACAGATTCCCTGAACTAAGAATCCCTAGTTTGGTCTAGTCAATAAACAATATAGTCTATAGGGTAAACCATGGACTTTTAAGACCTAAAAATAATTGTATTTACCTTTTTCACTTTACCCTATAGTCCTTATCACTCACAATGGTGTAAATAACACTTTAGGTTTGACTATCATACTTAGAGCTTGCTTCCCTATCATACTTACATACACAATCTATAGTAAAGTCCTCATAAAACACACAAAATATAATACTTTCATTCCCAAACTTCTTTATCACATCTAAATACATTATAATATCCTTATTGGGTCAAAGGAATAACTTTACAAATAACTAATCCATACTTAGGTATGAAATCTCCTAATCTAGCTTCATGCAAACTAACTCCAAGAATAGAGTTAACAACTCTTTCTATCTAAGAGAGATTCTCCTAGCCTATATCATGTTCAACCAACCTAGGATGACATATTTTATGGATTCTAAAACATATTTTGATACCAAATCATATAAACTTGTCCTTTATATAATACTTAGGCCTTATTACAAAGCAAAAGAGTATATTTACAAATTTGAACATTTGAACACCCTAGTTTTGGAGGGAAAATAAACTAAATCTATTTAGACAATATAACCTCTACCAAAGACAATGAAAACATTCTCATTCTATGAATATGCTCCTACATAATAGATCTAGGGGAGTTCCTTTGCAACATTCCTTTTATGCTTGGACTAAGAAAAAAAAGTAATGGATGAAACATTTTTAGTCACCCGAGTTCCCTAAAGGGGATGGGGGGAGATCATATGTGCTAAATTTGATTTGAAAAAAACACACAACAAACAAAAATGATAAATAAGAAAGATCTTAAGAGCACTTAATCTAGGATTTGTGTTCATTTTAAAACACTAAAAATATGGAGTGAAATTTATCCCCTTGGCTTTGTTTGCATTCAATAACTTTAAAAAACAAAAATAAAGCGACTAAGACAAATTTTAAGTACCAAATGTAAATTTGAATTGAATATTTGAAGTGTTAAAAATTATTTTATTGGCCTTTATGTCCTGTAAAAAGTGTTAGTGGGTTCTCTTGCTTAGAAGCCCAAAAGATATTGAGAAAATATCAATTAAATTTAATCTCTTACATTTCTTGTATTTTTCACATAGTGCAATACCACTGATACAAAGTGCAATACTGCATATCCCTAAAAAACCACATTTACACAGTGCAAAACTACACTTTTCTTAAAAAATAGACTATGTTAACACAAAACTACCATTTAATATTGTAAAACTATATATTGTAAGTATAATCATGTACTTACCCTTATAAACTAAATTTTACCTAAAACACAAACTGTTAACATAATATTGTACTTCAATAGTTCAAAACTGCATATCACGAGCGCAATACTGCATGTCTTAGTCAAAACAACATTTTAACCTACAAAATAAACTTGGATAGTGAAAAAATACATATTATAAATTCCATTAACACATATTTTGAGTGCAATAAAGCATATATCAAATGCAAAACTGTATTTATCAATGAAATCAAAATCTAACAATGTAAAACTACACTTTCACAATGCAAAACCATATGTCTTATACAATAATGCATGTGAAATACCATAGATCCACATTGAAATAATACATCTGCCAAGTGCAAAATTTCATGTCTCTATGAAACATCCTTGAGCTTCAATTTTCCACTTTTTTGGTCATTAAATCACAAATTTAGCATGAAAAGTTTTAGCAAGAGGTTCTAAAAAGGCCATAGGAAGAGATTTATTGGGTCCGTGTCCAATTGGGAATGCCATTATGTGATCAAGGAATATGTATAGGGTAGAATAGTATCATGTTATTATGAAATAAAGTAAAATAAAACACACTAAAATCTTATACCTCTAGCCTAGACACTCAAGGAGCTAGTGGACTACATAAGTAACTAACAAATGAAAGCAAAATAAGAAATTTTACCTTCCATGAGAGTAAATGTTGTGTGTCTATAATTATTTGATGTGATCAATTGTGTGATCAATAAATATTTGTCAATGAATCTCCTTGATCCACTTTTCCTTGTCACATTGGTAATGTTGAGTTGGCTTTAGCTTGGCTTGGCTTAGTAAATGGGCATGGTAACACTATACTACTCAGGCCTTTGGAGGTATTTTAGCATAATAACATTGCACATGAAAATATTTAAGGGAAATATTGCATAATAACATTACACTACCAAAGCTTATGGATCAATAGGTGAGGTCTTGTATTTATAGCCTCCAAAACTAACTCTAACCCAAGTGTAGTTAAGTTATATTTAATTGCAGTTGATTTCAAACTAACCCTAGTTGAGTTAAGGAGGGGAAATGTAATTAATATTTGGGATAGAGATTCCATTTATTAATCATGGCTCTCCAATTATAAATTTATTAAATTTAGGGAGATATTTCTAATTCCTTGACTTTGAGGATGATGATGTCATCATGACCTCATTTTTATTGAATTTCCTTTTTGAAATTTTTTTTTCACTAATTGCACATGGAAAATTAATTTAAGTATTTAATTTAGTTTAATTATTCGATTCATTTTTCTTACCATTTTATCACTTTAATAATTATTCAAGTGTCCCACTTAATGGGTCCAAAGGCTAAATTGTTATATTACTAGGTCATAAGTTGACTAGAGATGAATCCATGAGAAGTTATTATTGCATATAGGATAATACCTCAAATAGGTATGCCTAGACATGATTTTGAATACTATTTTTTGATGTTTAGATGAAATTGGGACATTTAATGATTCATAGGCTTAATTTACATCATTTGGTAGAAATCAATCTAAAGTCTGGTTGGAAGCTAGTTGTGGCCAGAATGGAGTGTCTACACTACCTATTTGATTCAAATTGAGAAACAATAAGCTCTAATTCACTATAATTTCTATTGTAACCTAAAATATGGTAAGACATCATCCAAAAAATTAAAAAGGGAGAGAGAGGGTAGGACAAAAAAGAGGGTGTCTCTGATCTAAATAAGCCTCTTGATGCTATGTAAATGAAAACATCCCTATCCATAGTTATAACACTATGTGCCTAGTCTATCTATTGAATAAATATGAACCACTCAATGGGAAATATTAAAATGACATTGATATGAAATATTTTTATCCATTGAACCCATTCCAAAGATAGTCTAACTGAAAGTCTACAATTGTTGCACATAATGACTAGGAAAATACTAAAGTAAAGCATGAACAAATATAATAGACCAGTTAAAATAGTTTTTGCACATCCTAATTGAGATAATCATATAAAAATATGAATTATTAACTTGAAAATCCTTCATCAAATGTAAACATCCAAATATTTATATTAGATTACACACATCTTTTGGAAAACTTTATAGTTGAAAACACATAAAGCATAGAGTGTTCAAAGAGGAAACTAAATAGAATTAACAAGGGACTAGACTAGTATAAGCATAATCTAGATGCCAAATTCATGTCTAGAATTAAGAAAAATATAAATCTTGGCATTAATTAACCATTTAAATCAAAATAATAGAGACATTTCAATAAAATAAAATATATTAATTTGCATTTAGCATTATAAAAGTATTCTATTACAATTTATTTCTTTAGGCAGACAATCAAAGTAAAATGTGAGAGATGGTAGGTTCAATCCTATCACAAATCCACTTATGTTTTGATGCCTTAAATTCTAACCAACCCATGGATGCACAGTTAATTTTAAAACACCTAAGAAATGTAGGTACAATATTGACACAGCCCCAACAATGTTTTGACCCCAAAAGTATCGACCCTTTATAATGGCAATGCAACCCATTTATATAGGTAATTTTATTAACTCGTCACCTTAGATTCTAATTTATTCCACTAGTAGAGTAGTTATATACATCAATGATTATTTGGAAATGCAGTTAAGATTATGATAGACTTATTTAAGACTTGTTATCTTGACCATTGTTTTTATGTAGAGGCCACACCTATTTAAAATAGACCTTTTGTCTTTTAGTCCTCTTTGTCTCATTAGCTAAACTGCAACTTGACCTTTTATCATCAAAGTGAGTTTATAGACCATTCACCAATTTAATAGCCTTAATATAGATATAGCCATTAACTTTATTGTTGCTATGTTGACTAGGTGTGCCTATATGGCCATAGATCTTTGTTTTTGTCCATTCGGCCAATATTCTTTCCACATGGAATTCTATAGTTATTTTTTTGACCTTTGCCTATGATTTTATGTTCTCCTACCCACCATTACCACATGATAACATGTATTTTTTTTGCTTTGTGAACTACCATCTAACCTTACCCTAATGACCTCAAGCTCATGGTATGATGCCACATGGCATAATCTTACTAAACTAGAGGCCTAGAATTGTATAGACTACCCTGGGACTATGGAGTATTGAGATGTCACCATGTGTCACAATCCCACTAATCTAGAGGCCCAAAGAATCTATTGAGTTATATAGAATTCCCTTGGATTATAAAGTATTGGGATGTCACCATGTGGTGAATTCATGTTAACCTAAAGGCTCAGAGCTAGACACACCATCTTAGGACTATGAAATAGTGGGATGTTTCCATGTGGCATAATCTCACTAACCTATAAGCTTAGAGGATCTATTCATGTACTACTCCACCTAAGTCCTTGAGTCCCTAAGAATATGCCATGTGACATGATATCAAGACCTCAGGGGCCCTATGGTTTTTATTCAAATGGCTAAGTCCAAAATACCATAGGCATCTGAGTGAGTGAGATTATGTAATATGGCACAATCTCTCTAACTTAGGCACCCGAGCAAGAAAATCCTACCAGAAGACAAGGCAGCAATCAACATTTTTGAATTTTATAAAGAAAATAGTTAAGGCAAAATCTAAAAAAATGACTAAGGAATAAAATTAAAGCTGAATGAAGGCACAATAACATGAAAACTTAGCATAAAAATAATCCCATTTTTTGGCAATTTAAATCTAATTCATCCATTTAATTGAGAATTGACTAAGTTAAAATTGAAGCAATGTAAAAACTTGGCCAATTTAAACAAAATTTTAAGAAATATAAAACCATAAATTAGCACATCTAAAATTCATAAGACTTAGGCAAATTCAATTATTTATCAATAAGTCTTCTAGATGTGTTATTTATACCAAGCACTTGTAATGAACTCTTGATTATTCATACTTGGATAACATCAATGAATCATTTAAAATGGATAACTTCACATCTATAAACCTATAAACCAAAGACCAAATTGGAACAAGAGGGTCCCTAAATAAAAGTAATTGAAAATTAGGCATGTTGTGTAAAAACACAATAAATGGTATACATGATAATTAAAAACTATAATCTTCAAGGATAATCATGAAAGAAAAAATAAGGAATATTCTACATGGTGGAATAATATGAAATATATTTACACAACCTTTAGAAGTGTATAGGTTAAGGATAAACCATCTAACATATACCCTTTTCATGAATGTGAAGACTTATGAGAAAACACTTCCAAATATTTTAAAAATACAAAAAAATCAAGAAATGTTAAAAATAAATAAATAAATTTAAAAAAAAAAACATTCAAATATTTTAAAAAATCAAAAATCATGACCTAAGCATGACATGATTGCTAGTTTCATTTTTTGTATATGTTATTTATCACACATTTGATAGATTATGTATCCCTTTTCATATGCACATGCATTCATGTTATATGAGTGTGATGTAGAACATACAAATATAAATGCATGCATAGGTGTTGGACATTCATATAGCCTAAGGTCATGCCAATGTTGGGAGCATCTTATTCTAGAGGTCACATTATTACATGTTATATCTTTTTATGACCTTTCCAATTACCATGTTGAACTACATTAATTTCATATAAATGTCTTTATACTTTCTCATATTCTACATAGTGTTTTATTTCATGGATATGTTACTTTTTTATGATGTGACATTAACATATATTGATAACGTAGATTAGTTACATTTATTTTATTCTTTTATTTAATGTGTTATTTTTTGGTTTTACAATGAAATGCAATAAACACTAAATGATATAAACACTAATTTACATTTTAAAATATACTAAATCCAAATGTACAATAAAGTAAAATATAAAAACTAAAGTGAGCTATAAATAATAACTTCAATTAAATATACAAACCTATCTTGAATCTATTTATGTTGATAGTGTAGGTAGATCACTAATATAGAACTAACTGGGAGGGTTGATGAACTGTGTTAGGCCAAAAATAGAAATTTGTGATGTACTAGGATAAGATTGTGTTATGTGGACAAAGGTGCAATATAGCCACATCTATGTTTACAATTATTGATTTTTTTTAGCACCTATGGCTATTGGGTTAATTGGTTGCCTATGGAAGCCAATTTGATGTGTAAAAGTACCTAAAATAGTAAATCCAAGTTTGTGTATAATAAATTAAATAGATATCAAATAAAAGTGAGGAAATCAAGAAAGGGGAATAGTTGATCTGTCCTTATAAAAATCCACATAATATAAGTGTTTCCTACATAAATAAAACTTCACATAATCTGAGTATTGCCTACATAACCTAAAAGGGCCTTAGGTCTATGTAGCTCTCCCTCCTAGAGTGAGTGTCTGAATCTTGATATTTTCTATATGGATAAAACTAGTAAATTTACCTATAAGCTTGACAATGAATTCCCTTGATTTAAAATAAGGTAATTTTATACTTGGCCTATGACTGTTAGAATAATTCAAAACTAAAATTAAAAATATTATTGTCTTTTTACCTAATGTGCAGTAGAATTTCCATGTGATTTCTAGATGATGGTTTGAGAGGCCTTGATGTGATTATATAAAGGAATATTTTTAATATTTACATTAACTAACCTTGTTAAAAATATAAGAGAGTTAATACAAAATATTTCTAATTTTTAAAACTTATCACGAAACGTAGAGAAGAAGGGTATACCTAGTAGATAAGATTGGGTTGTGGCCCTATCTGACCTAGTGTAGTCTTCTCTTAGAACGATAGAGAGTATTGTAGCTTAGCTAATAGTAATATGTAAGCTGAATAAAGATGTCTAGATGATGTTTTTAAGAATTTTTAAGATATTTAGTATAATATTTAAGGTTTTCATAGATATTTCAAGTTAACAGAATGTTATATAGGCCAAAAAAAGTAAGAATGGCAATATTAAACGTGTCAATCACTTAATGATTAAATTTGAATATCTGCATTTCTCCCTTATTCTAGTGATTCAATGAAGTGAAAGTGTTAAATTAAAGAATATGTGAACTTAAGTGTGTATACACACTTTGTATTTTGATGTGAATCTTGATTGTGTCAAATGCCTCAATGTAATACTTATAACAATGTCACTAAAAATAGTTACTTGTCATATTTTTAAATTGAAAAACTAAAACCTGAAATTTGAAAAAGGAGAAAGGAAAGAATACACTTAAAAAGGTGTGTAATTAAATTTCCATCTAAATTGAAAGTGGATAAGTATGTGTGCTACCTTGTTGAAGCATTTGAATAAATGTTGAATCTATGATGAATTGAGAGTAATCAAGTCTTGATTTGAAAACTAGTGAAAGCTCTTGAGTTGGAAAGATTTTATGTTCCACCTCTCATATGAATATGAAGAATACTCTTTTAGAATAATTTAAGGGGTGGAAACACCAAATTTGGCTAAACATAATTTTACCATAGATGTTGAGTGTCACTATACTCAAACATGGTAGGAGAAAGTTTAGAACCACTAAATGTGGCTCGCTAAAATGAAATCATAGATGTTGAGTATAACAACCCCTCAAGGTTAACTAGAGTAAGGTTTTTTTTAAAAATTAACTCTAATTAGAAATTATTACAAAATTAATGATCCTTAACTAAATGCATCATTCAAGATAACTGAAATATCTACCAAAAGGTTTATAGGTGTTGATTAATATATCTAGTGATCAAAATTAAGCATGGTGGTTTGCTTTCATAAAAAAACATATATAAAATAATAAATATCCATAATAATAATTCAGCCACTATTGATTAAGTAAATTTAATAAGTAAAATTAAATTATAGTGAACTATTGTTACTTTATAATTTACATCAAAAAGTATAACTATAGAACAATACATATCTAAATAATCATATTACAATGTTTTATAGAACATGCAAGTCATAATGAACTAGTTATTATTACAAAAGTAATCCTAAGTAAGCCTCTATCAGTTGATTACTAGAAAGTGATGGAGAGTATCATCCAAGTGATTTTATATACCAACCATAGACCATTGATCCCCCACACAATCTCCCAACAAGGGAATGGACCTCAATTCATGGATGGGAAAATAGTGATAGTACCAAGATTGAGAAAGTCAACTAGAAACTCATGTGTTATAGGATAACTATCACATGTATAATACCATAATGAGAAATTTTCTAAAATCATATCATTAAATAAATTAAAAATACATCAAACAAGTGAAATGACAATGTTCAAACCGTAAACATTACTTTGGCCAAAGTTTTAAAATAGTTTTTAAGATCTCAAGATCAGTCAATGTCACACATACAACTCATTTGAGCTACTCCTATCTACCTATTAATGGAATTAATTAAGTATATGAAATATATTACACATACTTTTTAATGTCATAATGTCTTATAAGCATAATAATGCCAGAATCCATAGATTTCAATCACATAAAGATTTATATAGTGTAATCCCTAATACACATGAATATAGAAGCATAATAATCCTTCCTACTCATCATTATGAACTTTTATATACCATTATTCATAATAAACAATAAATAACTTTCTTTTTTAAACAACATATTTTATTTTAATATATAGGCATCTATTATTAAATATATAACTATCATTGCAAATTGAATAACCATTTATTTACAATCAGCAATTATATGAACCCAAATTTACAATAAATAATATCTCAACTTAAAAAAATCCATGTTCCATGACATTTGTATTCCCAATAGTATTTAATTTATAAATCCATACAAAATTTCCAATAAATAATCATTTATTAAATTCCCAAGGCATAAATAGAGTGTTAATGCAAGCATGTCTTATTTAAATTAAGAGAATTAAAAACCCAAATTTCAATCCCAAATAATTTTATATATATATATATATATATATATATATATATATATATATATATATATATATATATATATATATATATATATATATATATATATATATATATATATATATATATATATCATGATAACATGTGTATATAACATTTTTACTAAGTAAATGATCATGCAAAACCACTTAAACAATATAATTGTTTGATTGCATCATTTCAAATGTCTGTGTGTATATATACACCTTGCAATTCAAGTACATATGCATACTTGTATTTATAAATATATAATAAATTTGTAATCCTTATTTTCTTATTTTCAAATAGATACAGGTGTATATCATTGGCTTATTTAATATTTAATTAAACACATAAATGTTATTTCCCAAATAATGAAAATTTAACTGATAACTATAGGTCCAACTAGTTTTAGTTAGTCCTTAGATATTAAACACTAAGTGTCCTCAAGCACTTAAATCCCATCAAAATTAAATGATTGAATCCATTTTAAATATAATCAAACTAAATCTATTGTAAAAATTAAATTTTTGACACACACACACACACACACACACACATGAAATACAAATCAAAATATAATGAACCTTTTACATAGTCCTCCTTACATTTATTTAAACTTATAACAATTCAACACAATAATCCTTCTTCAACAAAAAACCAAACTAGTTCTAATTATAAACCATGTTATCACAACCAAATTATATGTTTCAAAGAGTCAACCTAGATCAAAAACCATGTAATAATAATGAAATATTTATACTCAATTGTTTATTACCCATTGTAAGACATTCCCAAGCATGGTTTTTTTATCTGAAAGGGTCCTTCATATTTTACCATATGTATGGGTCAAACCCATTCCAAATATCATCTACGAATGAACCAGACAACAATTTCAATAACTATCCTAAATTGAAATTACATGCCTAGAAAATATGTTCACTCAATTATTTAAACAAAATGATCCATATAAGCATAACATAGAATATTTATTTATGCACAGACTTCTAAGGATAGTCCTTACAAAGAGTTTGATCCGATATTATCAAAATAATAATATAATAAATGCACAGTCTTAAAGATCCTTAGAAGTTATTCAAAACCAATTAAATGCCACTAAAGGGTCAAAACCCTCACACTACTTTTTTAGACATGCACACTATCCAAGTTTCTTTAATCATTATTCAAACACAGATGAAAATATGTAGAGATTTATACACAAATTGGTAAGGTGGACCCTAACTTAGGGTTGGAACTAAAATTAAAATAATAATAATCTAATACATAGTCAAAATCATCTCTGATAATATTTCCAAATTTCACCAAAACCCTAGTTATAAATTTGGATTTCACACACACAACTGATTATAATAAAGAGGGTTTGGATATATACTTGTCCATATGAATGGGTTGTACCCATCCATAGAGTTAACCATATATTTATTATTATTTTTCCAAACAAATTTTCACAAACCCTAAATAATATGCTCATAGTAAATTTTCATGGTAAGTACTATACATTTTAAGAATTAAAACCAAAATTATAATTTATAATAGACCTTAAGTCAGTCTCCAACCAAGCCAAAAAATCCTTATTATTTCCAAATTTATTCCTCTTGAGGTCTCTTGTTCTCTATCTATTCCATCTTGTCTTCTCCACAATATCTATCTCCATTTATCTCCATCTATTTCTAACTGGTTCACCAAAATTTCTAGCATGATTCCCCCATAAGATTTCCATGGTCAAAGTTAACTATTTGAAAACCTCAAAAATGGATATGTCATGCAATATAACTCAAGTCATGTGTTTCATAATGACTCAAAGAGTCTAAAACTCAATGACTTTTTCCCTAATTCCATATTCCAAATTGTGTAATGAATTTAAAACATTATCATCCCAATGATTTTATTGACTAAATCAATCACCTACACAATGCCATGCAACATGAAATGATTTGAAGTCTATTGACTTTTTATGATAATAATGCCTTATCAAAAGGTCAAACTCTAGTTAGTAAACATGAAATGAAATTTAGGCCACAACAAAAATAATAAACCTTATTAATATTTCAAACCATGCCTTTGAACTTACCATTGTACAATGCCAACATTAATACCTTATAAATATTTAATATGCCAAAGGTTAAGGACCTTGTCAATAACATAAACAAATAACTTTTGACTATAATAATGAATTTAGACAACTCCATCATGTATTATGGTTTATTTTTGGACCTTATACCAAAAAAATTATTTTTATATACACTATGTTAATTACGTTTCATAACATGCTATTATGATAATTAAAACATATATCATTAGAAGTAATTATGAACATTACTTAGATAGTAGATTATAAATTTACAACACATAAATACCAATCAAGTATTTCATGGCATGATTTAAAGGAAAATAATAATATATATATGAATTAACTATGTAAAATTTCACTTTAACTTACAAAAATTTGCTACACTTTTCCAATTCATATGGCACATAAAAGCAGTTAATGGAGTATGATCACCATATAAAAATTTCAATCTCATAAATGTAAACACAATACTAGGTTATACAATATAAAAACATAATAATGAATCACATCCACATGCTAAAAACACATTAGTAACCCAAAATCATGTTGCAAGAAATATTAATCAACTATCAATTAGAAAATAATTCTACTTTATGTGGTGTGTGTTGGGTTTTACATTTCTATTCTTTCTCTCTTTAGGGCTCCATCTACACCATCCTCTCTGATGATACCCTCCCTCGATCATAGTTAGAAAGGTGGAATCCATCCTGCATCCACCTCAATATAAATGAATAGTGGTTAGACCATGTCATGTAAAAACCATAATAAATTGTTGTAACAACATAAAATACTTAATCATCATTAAAATGTACCATATAGAATAAACTAGCTAATTAACAATTAACAATCATGATCATAAGCAATAAACATTATCCATAATCAATATATAACTAATTCCAATTATTTAATACATCAATTAAATCAATCACTAACCACATAATCAATAATAATAAATCTAGAGTAAAATCAGGATGTAACATCTTTCTTGCTAAAGCTAGTCATCATCTTGATGACACTTATTTCAACAAAAAATTTGAAATAAAATAATGTTTAGAAAAAATTAAAACATAATATCATCAAATTACTAAGTAAAAAAATGAGGAAATAGTTTATTAAACTCTTCATAATTTTCTCAAGTAGCACTATCTTCATAATATTGGTCCCACTAGACCTTGAACTGTGACACTTCTCTATTATATAAACTAGGTTTGTGAGTGTCAATTATTTTGACTGGTTCTACTATGATCACCCCAAGATTTATAACTTATAAATAATTTCAGTCCAACACATGAGAAGGATCAACAACATATTTTTTAAGATAGGACACATTCAAAACATTATGCATGAGTGTTAAAGCTAGTGGCAAAACAAACATGTATGCCACAAGATTGACAACTTCTAATACCTCAAAAGGTCCCACATATATAGGAAATAATTTTGATGATTTACCAAATTTGATCAATATTTTATGTGGTTTAACTGATAGAAATAATTTGTTTCCAACTAAAAACTACCTTGTTATTATTATTATATTAGTGTGACTCTTCTGCCTATCATTGGCTTTAGCCAACATTTGCCTCATTAACTTAACTTGCTATTCCATTTCAAGAAGCATATCCAAACCAAATACTACCATGTCTTATAACCTATCCTAACTGATTAGTGCTATAGAAACACCTTCTACATAATGCCTCAAATGAAGCCATTTTTA
This sequence comes from Torreya grandis, assembly GCA_037957365.1. Classification (NCBI taxonomy): domain Eukaryota; kingdom Viridiplantae; phylum Streptophyta; class Pinopsida; order Cupressales; family Taxaceae; genus Torreya; species Torreya grandis. Next base: position 707,472 of record JARHVA010002636.1, read on the forward strand.
GCATTGATTGGTATGAGTTGTTGTAGGAAAACTCAACCAATAAAAGGTATTCATCCCACCTATAGATCCATGGAGTACATTCTTATAATATGTTCTAATACATGATCAACCATCTTTATTTGTCCATTTATTTTTGTATGGTACACTATACTAAATTTTAATTGAGTACCCAAAGCTAAATTAAGAGTCAACTAGAATCTATAAGTCATTTTTGGTTCTATAAATTAAGAGTCAACTAAAATCTCAAAAATCTTGAAGAAAAGAATAATATTTAATATAGGACTCCTTTGATTCCTCTATCTCATTTATTTTTATAATAAATGTTTGACACCTTTTCCTTTGAGTTTTCTTCAACTGAATTATAGAAATATACCTCATTTTAAGCTCCCTCATTACTCCCTAAATTTGGATTTGATTACCCAAATCATCCAGACATTTAACCTTTTTAAGTAGACAATCTACCTTGGCTTTATGTTGAGCTTGTTAAGAATAGCTTTTAAATTTATGTAAGGCTGATATTTATCATGAAGTAAATAGTAACAAGTGAATATTTATGGGAGAGGTAAATATTAGATAGTTTTTATAATTGTATGGTTAATACAGTAGGTTAGATTATATTATTGTTGTTAAGATATATTGTTATTTGTTATAACAATATATCGTAATAGGTGCATGCTTATTTATAGGAGTTTCAAAGGTTTTATAGGTTAAATAATATTGGGGAGTTGTTATAGGACATTATTTCTATATATATGTATGTAATGTCCAGAATGTAATAATCAAAGAATTTAGTGTGGAAGAAATAATATATTTGTGTTAAATTAAAATTTCCTATGTAAGTTTAGCTTTATTATTTTGTAATGAGATTAATCTAATTTAAATTCATTCAAATATCTATCATTAGTATCAGAGCTATTATGTAGCCCTGAGTAGCATGAAGGGGTAACACTATCCTATTCTACCCCTGTGTATGAAATAAAATCTCTATTATTTATGTACATCAGTTTTATTTTTATGAAGAGTATTAATATTGTTTTAGCATAGAGGGACATTTTGTAAGGAGGTACTTTGGTTAAGAAGAGGTTGAAAAGGGAGAATATGATGATGTTATAAATAATCTACCTATATTTGAACACTCTCTAATGTGTTGCTTAGAGATTTAAATTACATTTAACATAAATACTTATGTACAATCCCAATTCTTTTTTGCATTTACTCATTCATGAGATCATCAAATTGACATTTGTTGGCCACCGTGTATTTAGATTTTCATTATTCCTACTTGTATTAGTGATTACATGGCTCCTATGTCACATTATAAATTTCAATGTTATTCTACCTATCATAGTCATTGTACTTAATTGTATCAGTGATTGCATGGTTTATGTGTTACATTATAAATTTCAATGTTATTCTACCATCAGATTTAATAGCTCAACTATCTATCCAGAATCAAATTGCAAACTATATTTTCACTTCTATCAAATTTTATGGTCCTCATGTAGAGTCTTGCAAGTTCGTGCATGTAATCCATGTGTTCCTAATTGCTCTTTCCATGCAAAATGTATTCCATCATTACATTAAACAAAGAGCATTACTTTTCACCATCTATTTTGTATTTAATCCACTCAGTATCATCAAAACCACCTATAGATCTGAACATATTCTACAACATTTTGGTTAGGTTCAGTTCTCCATAAATTTGACATGACTTCAAAAGGTGTGAAGCCATATAGAATTATGTCTTAGTTTACTTTAGTGTTATTTTTCTTGTGTATTAATGTTTAGTTATATTGAGATTTTAGATTTTTAATAGTCTTGTGTGTGTCCAATCATTAGAAAATATACACTTTGTTAAATGCTTTTAGTCAATGCATTTATATAAAGGCTTTAGTATTTAAGTTTATTTGATATTAGTTAGTTATGTAAAAATATATTTTGTTTTCGTTAGTGACGTCAAGTCATGTTATGAGTCAAAATCAAAGATTCATTTTTTATATAATTGAGTCATCAAACGTCAAAATATTAAAAGTATCAACATCATTTTTATTGTTCGAGTCTATTGTAAATTATTTGGTTATATTATCAAAAAAAAATTGAAAAGTCTTTAAAATGTCTATCAGTCATCAAAGTCAAATATTTTATTAGAATAGATGCATTTTCATTTGTACATGACATCCATATTGTGGGGGGGATTTCTCTCAAAAATTTACATCTGAGCTTCATGACATCATCAACTGAGTAAGTAGAAAATACATATAAGATGTTGGAGGATAAATGGATAAGGAGGTCTTTTAGTGACCTCTCATCAGTCACCTATGACAGGGCCACACCAATGTTTTGGTGTCATATAGTATGGTGTTTTTTTCATTTATGTTGTGTGATTTGAAAAATAAAAATAGAGGAATACTGTCTATTCATGATATGTAATTTTTTGAAATTCCAAACATGATTCCTTGAGGTGAAAACATGTGAAAGGACATAAATAACCATTGTAAGTCAATTCATCGATCTTGAAAAGGTTTGTGGTAGAGATCCAAAAAACCACCAAGAGGTGAACAATAGATAAAGGATTTTCTATTCATGTCAAGGTTTGTGGTAGTAAAACCATGGGAGGAGTGAGGCTCTCTTTATATCAAGGTAATGAGCCACATAGTTTGGCATGCTATAAGAGGTGAGCATACTGGAGATAAGAGTGTGAATTTTTTTCCACCATGTAAAAACCATGGCAGGGGGGGGGATGTTAGGAATAGATTTTAAATTTATGTAAGGTTGATATTTACTATGAGGTAAATAGTAATAGGTGGATATTTACAAGAGAGTTAAATAGTAAATAGTTGTTATAATTGTATGGTTAATACAATAGGTTAAATTATATTATTTTTGTTAATACATATTACTATTTATTATAACAATATATCTTAATATGTGTGTGCTTAGTTATAGGAGTTTCAGAGGTTTTATAGGTGAGAGAATATTGGGGAGTTGTTATATGACATTATTCTTATATATATGTATGTAATTTTTGGAATGTATTAATCAAAGAATTCAATGTGGAATAAATAATATATTTGTGTTGAATTAAAATTCCTTGTGTAAGTTTGGCTTTATTATTATATGCATGAGATTAATCTTAGTTAAAGCTCTTTAAATATCTATCAGAGCTAATCAGTTTACTTTTAAGATCACATCATATGAACCAAAATGAGATTAAAATAGATTTAATACCATAGTGAATTCTGATATTTTTATCTCAATTTTAAATAAACATTTTTTTACCTTAACCCTGGATTCATTCCCATATTGAACTGACCATACATTTTCTATAACACTAGCTTTCCCAAATAACTTTTTAAGCATATTAGGAGAAATAAAACATTAAATAACTCTAGTGTCAATCAAAATTAAAATTGGTTAGCCAAAGAAAGTACTTGATAACTCAATAAGAGAATCCTAAAATTTAACATGACAATTGTCAATAGCTACATGAATCTTTTGATAGAAAGATCTTTGTTGTGGAGAAGAACCCTTATTCTTACCATCTAATTTACCCTATGTGCACTCCCTATCATAATGATCACCTCTATAGATGAAACATCCACCAAGTGGTCCTTTCCTTTTAGATTGTTTATTTTCTTTAGAACCTCCTTTAAAACCATTTCTTGGTTTCCTACTCCCTAAATCACTGTCAAACTAGGAATTCTAACTTTTGAACTAGTTTATAGTGCTTTCACTCCTCTTCCAAGTCTTCTTTTTAAAATTCATTTTAGGACCTCCAAACCTTTAATTAAATTTCTCTCTAACCTAAGCAAGTGAATTCAACTTCTGATCCTACTTAACTATATTTTCAAAGACTTAATCCATAGTATATGGCCAATGCACATCCACTTCGCACCTAATTTGGGGTTTTAATCCCATAATGAATTTATTGATGTAAAACCTTTCATCTACATAATACTACAAAACATACTTTAGGATCTTAGTGAAATGCTCCCAATACTCAATCTCTAAAAGGTATCCTTATTTTAGATTTTGAGAATCTATCAACATCTAATCAAAATAAAGTTTGAGAAACTATTTCAATCTAAATAAGGTCACGAATTATCCCCATGTGATGGTGGTAGAGTCAAGGTTCATCTCTAGTTATTTATTTTACGATCATGTAGCTTCTTTACTAGACAACTAGTAATCTCCCCAAATTACTTTTATAACCTTAGAGTAATTTCAAATCTCTAAATAATTTTCCATATTAGTTATCCATGCTTCATCTCCATCTTCTAGAATGGTTCTATTGAACTTGGGTGGATTAACCTTATTCATATCTCATGCAATCTCAGCAGCACATGTGCTCTCACATATTGAGGTACCTCCTCTTGCCTAGGATCCTAAGAAACTTCTTGCTCAACAAGAAGTTCTCTACGTTTATTTTAAATGTTCTTCTCAACATGGCCATGAACTTCATATTCAAGGGAAGCTATATGGTCCCTAGTCTCATTCATGAATATGAGAATCTTATCAAGATTTATAAATTATTCAATGGTAAATTTATTTGGATCATTTAGAGAGTTAAAATTATTAATATTTTATGTAATCTCACTATCTATACTTTAACATGACATTCTTATTTTTGAATAATAAGAATAAGAATATGTTAGTAGACTCATTAATTACAAGAGTTTGAGCCTCAACTCTAATACCATAATGTATCGACCCCTTAAGGTTAAATAGAGTTAAATTATTATTTTTAACTTTAATCATAAATTATTATATCATTAATGATTCATGACTAAATGCATCATTCAAGATAACTGAAATATCTACCAAAAGGTTTAGGTGTTGATTCATTTAGCTAGTGATCAAAATTAAGCATGTTGATTTACTTTCATAAAAATAACATATATAGAACAATAAATATCCATAATAATTATTCATCCACTTTTGATTAAGTAAATTAAATAATTAAAATTAAGTTACAACCAGCTATTGTTGTTTTACAATTTATATTAGATAGTGAAACTATACAACAATACATATCTAAATAATTAGAATACAATATTACAATGTTCTACAGAACATGAGTCATAATTAACTCATTATTATTCAAAAATAATCCTAAGTAAGCCTATATCGGTTGATTTCTAGAAGGGCTTGAGAGTATCATTCAAGTGTTTTTCCATACCAACCATGGACCATTAATCCCTTGTATAATCTCCCAACAAGGGAATGGCCCTCCCTTCATGGATGGGCTAATAGTGATAGTGCAAAAATCCAAAAATTCAACTAGAAACTCATGTGCTATAAGATAACTATCACATGAAGCATACCATAAAGAAAAACATTCAAACATGATATCATACAATACATGTAAACTAAATCAAACATGTGAAATGATAATGTTCAAGTCATAAACATTACTTTGGCCAGAATTTTAAAATAGTTTTCCATATCTCAAGGTAAGTCAATTTCACACACACAACTCATTTGAGCTACTCCTATCTACCTATTAATGAAACTAATTAAGTATATGAAATATGTTACACATGCTTATTTAATGTCATAATATCATACAAGTATAATAATTCTAGAATCCAAAGATTTTAATCGCATAAAGATCTACATAATGGAAGCCCTAAAATAAATGAATACAAAAACATCATAGTTCTTCTTACTCATCATTATGAGCTTTTATATACCATTATTAATAATAAATAATCAATACCTTCTTTATCAAATAACTTAGCTCATTTTAATAGATATAAACATTTATTAGTAAACATATAATTATCATTCCAAATTCAATAACCATTCATTTACAATCAACAATTATATGAAACCAAATTTACAATAAATACTATCTCAACTTAAAAAAGTACATGTTCCATGACAGTTGTATTCCCAATAGTATTTCATTTATAAATCCATATAAAATTTACAATAAATAATCATTTATTAAATTCCCAAGACATTAATAGAGTGTTAATTCAAGCATGTCTTATTTAAATTAAGAGAATTAAAAACCCAAATTTCATTCCCAAATAATTTAATATATATTACATGATAACATGTGTATATAGCATGCTCAATAAATAATTTATCATACAAAACCACTTAAACAATATAACTATTTGACTCAATCATTTCGTGTGTGTGTGTGTGTGTGTGTGTGTGTGTGTGTGTGTGTGTGTGTGTGTGTGTGTGTGTGTGTGTGTGTGTGTGTGTGTGTGTGTGTGTGTGTGTATACATATACATATACATATACATATATATATATCTATATGTATATATATATATATATATACATGTATATATATGTATATATATATATATGTAAATACATATATATACGTGTGTGTGTGTGTATATATATATATATACACATATATATATGTATTTACATATATACATATATATATATATATATATGTAAATACATATATATACGTGTGTGTATATATATATATATACATGTATATATATATATACATGTATATATGTATATATATATATATACACACACATACAGATATATGAATACATGTGTGTGTGTGTGTGTAAATACACACATACACACATATACTTGTATTTATAAATATATAAGAAATATGTAGTCTTTATTTTTAAATTACTATAAGTGTATATCATAGTTTATTTAATATTTAATTCAACACATAAATGTAATTTCCCAAATCATACAAATCTAACTGAAAGCTATAAGGTCCAACTAGTTTTAGTTGGTCCTTAGATATTAAACACTAAGTGTCCTCAAAAACTTAAATCCCATAAAAATGAAATGATTGAATCCATTTTACATATAATCAAACTATGCCCATTGTACAGATTAACTTTTTGATAAATATATATCTAAAATATAAATCAAAATATAATGAACCTTTTTCATAGTCCTCCTTACATTTATTTGAATTTATAACAATATTCAGATTAATTTCTAATAGTATCAATCCAATACAACAATCCTTTTTCAAAATAAAAACCAAACTAGATTTAATTATAAACCATGCTATCACAGCCAAATTTATATGTTTCAAAGAGTCAACCCAAATCAAAAATAATGCAATAATAATGAAATATTTATACTTAATTTATTATTACCCATCATAAGACATTCCCAATCATGAATTTTTGGTCTCAAAGGGTCCTTCACATTTTACCATGGGATAGGTCAAACCTATCCCCAAGATCATGTAAAAATGATCCAAATGACACTTTTAACAATGATCCTAAACTGAAAATGAATGCCTAAAAAACAAGTTCACTCAACTATTTAAACAAAATGATCCATATAAATACAACATAAAATTTTCATTTATGAAAAAACTACCAAGGATAACCCTAAAAAAAGGGTTTAATCCAGTATTATCAAAACAATAATATAATAAACATAATCTTAAACATCATTAGAAGTTATTCAAAACCCATTGAATGCCATTATAGGGTCAAAATATTCCCACTATTTTTTTTAGATGTACAAATATCTAATTTTCCTTCATTAATTAAACATAAATGAAAGTATACAAATATTTATACACAAAATAATAAGGTTGACCCTAACTTAGGGTTTGAACCAAAATTATTATGATAATATTAATCTAATACATAGTCAAACTCATCTCTGATAATATTTTAAAATCTCATAAAATCCCAGGTTATAAATCTAGGTTTCACACACAGTCAATTCTAACAAAGAAAATTTGATATATGCTCAGCCCTTTGGATGGGTCGTACCCATATATAGGGTCAAATATATATTTATTATTATTTTTCCAAACAAATTTTCCCAAACCCTAAATAATATGCTCACATTAAATTTTCAATGCAAACACCATATATTTTATGAATTAAATCTAGAAAAATAATTTATAATAGATACTACCTCAATCTCTAGACAAGCCAAAAATTTCTTCTTGCTTCCAATTTTATTCCTCCTGAGCTCTCTTATTCTTTGTTCCATTATGTCTTCTCCACAATCCTTAGCTCCATTTACCTCCATCTATTTCCAATTATTTCACCAAAATTTTAGCCATGATTTCCCTATTGGAGAGTTATCAATGATGTCATGGAGGTGTCCTAGTGATTGAATGAAGTGATTTGATAGCCTAAGTAAAAATTACAAAGTGTGCAATATGTTTGTCCTAGTGTGCTTAAAATAAGATTAGTTGATCTTCAATTTTGGCTTTATTAAAGATGTTCAGGGATGAGTATGGTGATTTGAGCATGTACAAGGGATCTTATAAGAGTTAAAATATGATTTTAGAGCTTGTGTGCATGAGTGGATTTCATTTGGTAGTCCATAGTTTTCATCTAGATAGTTTGGGTTTAGTGGCAGAAAATCTAAGTATGAAGTTTATTGACATCACCATTGCCATGTGTGGATAATTCAAGGGGAAATGGTCATATGGTTGTGATAAAATTATTCCTTAGTTTATATGAAATAATTTTCAAGTCATTTACCTAAGCATAGTCAAATATATGTGGATTCAAATTTTGGCTCCCAGGCATTTTTATAGTGTTTTCCCATACTTAGCCAAATTTTCAATGTGGCAAGAAGAGCCAAGTAAGCATTTTGATGATGGAATATCTCACATGTATGGACATTTCAAGAGAATGTGATCATATGGGTTTGTTTATTTGTGTGCCTATTTGATTTTTTATAAATTTTTGGTCATGCACTAAAGCATGTCAAAATATATGCATAATCAAAGTTGGCCTCCTAGACAAGTTTTTCACATAGTTGGCTTTATGGCAAAAAAATCTAAATGAGAATTTTAATGGAAATATATCTCACTCATGTGAAGGTTTCAAGATTATTTTGATATATGGATAGATTATTTTTTAAATGTGATCATATGATTCAAATTTTAGATCATGCATCTAAGTGTAGATGAAGTTATTAGGGTTCAAAGTTAGCTACTCAAAGATATTGCAATGCTCCCCATACTTAGTCCATTTTACACAACGTAATGTTCAAGAAACTCTCAAATAGATCAATGATGCACATTTTATCTAATATTTTAGGGAATAGTGATATGGTAGGAAGTTATTGAGGTTTAACATTGAGCAAAGATAAAAGATAAGCATCTAATGATTCATAATTTATCATGCATTTGAGATCAATGGAGCGTAGTAAGTCAAAATGGTCAACCTAATCAAAGTTTAACATCATTAAATTTATATATTATTAAAATAAGATTGACATAACATGTTTTTCCAAGCTAAGTGAGGACATGATGTGATATCAAAGTGGTCAAGGTTTAATTGTGATCGTTGGCATTTGAATATTCAAATTTATAAAGGGAAAAACCAGAGCTTTGTATTTTACTTATAATTTTTTATCTAAGGCAAATTTATTGATGGATTAAATTAGAATAATACTCTATGGCTCATCCAAATAATCTAGTTATAAGGTCTGAAAGTGTGTACACATAAAGATATTAATCTCGAAAGTTGACTATGTGTTTGTGCATGTTTTGTAAGTAACCTGAGAAGGATAATTGAGCTCATTTTGATGTTTTTCTGATATCTATTGATGAATTAGTTATTATAAAGTGTTTTAAACTCCATAACGATGATTTTTTTCATAATGAAATATTTATCAATCATATCTAGTATGAACAAAGGTTTTGAAGTTGATTGTGCTTTCATTCATAATGATTATGTGTACAGAGAAGTGTTTGAGCTATTTGTGCTTAAGCTAAAGGGTATTTTGATTATTGTTAGAACTTAAGGAGGACCTATAGATCATGTTACATGGGTTTATGAGTTATTAAAGTGTTCTTATGTTCTTAGTTTTCTTAGAGGAGTGTCAAAGAGTTGAATGGGTCTCCATAGGACCTAAAAGTGACTTAGGCCTATTTGAAAGTAGATTGTGCATAAGTGTGACCCATGAGAGATGCCTTAAAGGTGAAGGCATGTGTTTTGGATGAAAGGAAATATTTTTATCTTATTAATTCATTATTTCTCTAAATATAGTGAAATAAAATGTGTTGGTTTCTAGACTTTGAAGTGAGATTTGTGGAAGACTTATGAGAGAGACTTCTGCAAGGTGGATGTGAGAGTTGTGAAGCGAAGGAGAGGTAGAGTGAATAGTTGGATGAGTTAATAATTAGATTAAATTTATGAATATGTGTATGAATTTTAGGTCATATTTATTATGTCAAAAAAATTCTCTTTTAGTTTGAAGATATGTGAAGAGGTCTAAGTGTGTATATGATGACTATTTGAGTAAATAAGGATAGTGATTGTGGCATGCCTATGTGAGAGGCTTGTATGAGATAGAGAGGAAGTTTGTGTAGGGGTAGATAAATAGAGATACATCATCAAGTGTTGAAGACATCAATTTTAAGTTGGATGTGTTCAAAGGAGGGTCTAAAGGACTTAATCTTCTTTAGGGGCAGTTGCTCCTTATGAAATAGGTGTTTCACTAAATAATTTTGGTCAAGAGGACATGATCAAGGTTTGTTGGTCTAAAGGAGTTTATCAGTTTATTTTTTGTAATTTTAGATATTAGTCCATGCTTTTTAGACTTGAGAGTGAGTTTTATTTCTTATGAGGTTTTCCCATAAGAACTATGTGTTATGTGTTTGATCTTATATATGCATGGAATGAATGAGCTCTCTTGTTAATGTTGCTTGATCAAGTTTCTATATGTTAATTTCTTAATATTTTAAAATTATTGTAATTGTAATTGTAAAATATTTGTACTCACTGATTCACCCCCCTCCTCTTAATGATTACACCTCTAATAATTGGTATTAGAGTAGGTCCTTTGGTAAAATATTGATAGCTTGAAGGTGATCCAAGGTATAATATGGGTACTCATTAAGGAGGTTTCTCTACCAAGAAAGAATAAATGTTTAATGGATCCAATTATTATTTTTGGAGTGCAAGGATGAGGAAATACATTATGTCCCTAGGGTTTGATGTATGGAAATCTTTTTTGGATGGTTATGTTATTCATACTACTCCTCCATCTAGTGTTGCAGATAAGAAGTTATTTGAGAATAATTCTAAGGTAATGAATACCATCACCTATGGTCTTAAAAAATTGAGTTTTCTAAGGTCATCCATTGTATATATGATAAAGAGATATGGGACAAAATGTAGATCATTTATGAAAGAGATTCAAAGGTTAATGTTGCTAATTTGCAAACTCACAAAAGGCAATTTTAAAGTCTCAAGATAAATGAATAAGATACTATAGCATCTTTTATGTAGAGAGTTGATGAGATTATGAACATCATCAAAGGTCTTGGAGAGAACCTTAAAGAGTTTACTATTGTTAAAAAGGTATTAATGTCTCTATTCCCTAAGTTTGATCCAAAAGTATTTGTTATAGAAGAGAGTCATGACCTTACTCAGTTAAAGATGGATCAATTACATGGCACCCTTACTGCCTATGAGATGAGGAATAATGATGATATACCTCAAAATAAGGAAGCAACATTCAATATATAGATGAAGCCAAAAAAATGTTCCAAGGTAAAAAATCCAAAGAGGATGGCATTTCTAATATATATGAGGATGAACTAATTGATTTGATTTTAAAGAAATTGAGAACACGTTCAGGCAATTAGAAAGGTAATCTATCACTCAAATTCTTCAGTTTTGGTGAGATAGGACATTTTTATAATAAGTTCCCTCATAAGTATAATAAAGATGATGATGGAGAGTATGATAAAGGTCATGATAATGGCAAGAGATATTCTAGGTTTGATAAAATCAAAAAGGGATTAAAAATTTTTGACAAGAAAAATAAGTACTTCAAGGACAAGAAGAGTCTTTAAACCAAAGAAGATTGTACCTCATCAAATGAGAGTGAAGTTAGTGACTTAGAATATGATCATGAAAATGATGGTTTTGCTAAAAATGAATATTTGTTCATGGCTAAAAAAGGTAGTTACTCACATCAAAAAGAGTCTGCTTGGAGTGGTTTAGATGATGATGAAGATGAGTTAGACTATGAAACTAAATTGATGAATGCTCTTGAAGAACTAAAGATTTAAAATAAGATCAATAAGAAGTTGATATCTAAACTTAAAGACTATGAGGAAAAATTTAGTGTGTTTGAAGCAAGTATAAATGAAGACACCAAGGAACATGAAGATATAATCAAGAATCTCAACTGTCAATTAGAAGTCTTATCTATAAGCCTAAAAGCTAAAGAAGATGATTGTTTAAGGTATGTAATTAAAAATTAGTCATTGAGATCTAAGTTAGAGAAGACATGTAGTAAGGTAATGTCATTTGTGAGATTTAAAAAGAGATCAAGTGATCTAGATAATATTTTGAATGATCAAAAGCATGAAAGTGATAAGATTGGTCTTAGATACAAAGAAGAACCATAGAATACAACTCAATTTAAGATGAAGATTAATGTGAATAAGGACAATCTAAATTTGAAGACAAATCATCAGATAAGGAATGAAGGTGTTGGCAGAATGAAGATAAATTAGATAAGACAACCAAATGCCATGAGGTATGCATGTTTTAATGGTTACTTTTACACATATAATCAATTTGTTCATAGGTATAGATAATGTAAGAGACCTATTAGAAATAAGTTTGTATGGGACTATGATGGGGGTCATCAGTCAAAAGGTGTGAGCAAGGTTAAGTTCTTCAATTATCTTAATATAGGACACATTTCAAGATTCTATCCATATCAAGTAAGACAAGTTGAGTTCACTTCAAGAAGAATGATTTACTATAGGTGTGAATAGATTGGTCACATTTCTAGGTTCTATAATCAAAGCCTACAAGTGAGTATAAGCTCAATCTCGTTCCTAAAATGCAAGGGAAAAGGCAAATTAATACATGGAAACCAAAGGTGGTAAGTATGAATCATGATGAGATTGTAAGTCTAAGTAATCTATTTTCTATCGTGGAGAATGTTATAGAAGCTAAATAATGCCAAGGGATTTCATTGTATGTTCATGATAAGAATGAAGAGACCAAGCTCAAGGAGAAGACCAAGGTACTGGTTGATGGTGGTTATGAGGTGTGTATTGATCCAAGTAAACATCATAGTATTGCTAAGCAATTTATTATAAATAACATCAGTTATCAATGCCTAGTATGAGTTTCTAAGCTACAAGAAAGATTTTTCAATTGAAAAGGTATGTCATAAATCTATGTTGTCTCCATGTGTTGTCAATTTTATCATAAAAGAGAAGGAAAATGTTGTAGTAGAGGAGAAAGTTGTTTCTCTTAAGCCTAACAAGAAGAAGGAAAATCTATATTATAGTTATTAAAGTATTCCATTGTTTACTAAGGAGATGTGGGCCACTCCTATCTTCACTTTGTTTTAGGACATTGTGGTGCAGAGGAGGTCTCTATCTATGCTTCTCAAGAGACTTCTTTTAGAAGAGAAGTGAGTGTTGATGTGTATGCAGTATCTATAGTATCAAAATGGGTGTTTTAGGTGGAATAATGAGTTTAATGGAATGAAAATAAGATTTTGGTTCTCAAAAAGGTCTCTTCACTTCTTTGTGATGTCTTCTAGGTGTTTTTATGTCTTGATGATCCTATTTGTGCTTTTTGCAGGTTCTTGTGTGCTCCTAGGTTTATCTTTCTTGTTGAATGTCAAATCCATGGTATAGGAAGTAAAGTTTATAAATGTTTTGGAAGCACAAATTTTGATTTATAAGTGTGTAATGGCTATCTCCAGCTATGAAATAAGTTTTAGGAGTGTGCATTGACTAGAAGGTGTTGTGTTGACCTTGTTTGTTTTTGAGATTTTAGGGTCTTGGGCTCTACTAGAAAAGTGGTTTGCCTTGTGATTTGAGGTCTGAAGATTCTTGATAGGTTTAATGGGCCAAATGGGTTTTTAAGTAAAGTGTCATAGAGATATAAAAGTTTATGGTTTTTAAATTATTCATGTTTTTTGTCAAAATGAAGGCCTAATTGTCTAATAAGTTTGTGAAGTAAGTATGTTGAAAATAATGATCTAAGTGATGAAAATTGGTGTAATTTAGGGTTCATATGATATTGATCCATATTTTAATTTTTAGTTCTTGATGGTGTGTCTACACAAATTTGTGGACTCTGTAAGTTTCAGGTAGGGTTACAAGGAGACTAGATAGGCCAAGTGTGAAGAAGAGTGTTTTTTGCTCAATTTCTCCAAAATATAAAGGTACGTTTATTTCATGGATAGTTCTTCAGCTAGTTGAGATCATTTTTCCTATTTGGTGTGTGGCATGAAGTTCTGTTAGTGGTTTGTGAGGTGGTTTGAGAGAGAAGGCTAGTAAGTTTGTATGGTGGTTCCTCTTGATGTATGGAGATCTGAAGATGCTCAAAAGTTGAAATGGATCAAAAATATTAGGGTGAGTCTCTATCAATTTTTTATTAGTTATTTCCATCATATTTTAGTTCTTTTTTGTGTTATTTTTTCATTGGTTGCAGTGCTTTGTTGAAGAAGAGAGTTGGCATAGAGCAAGAGGAAGTTGTCAAGGCAAGAAGAGGTTGGCTCAAAGTAAGGGGGAGTTTGTATAATCTTTCTAAGATGTTACTTTCCTATTGATGGTATTTTTAGGTCTTTAATATTTGTTATTTCCAAATTTTTCATTATGTCAAAGGGGGAGAAAGTTCCTTTTATAAGAGTGCTTGAAGAGAAAGAAAGTGCATTGATTGATGTTTGTTGACATCAATGACAAAGGGGGAGAATGTTGGAGATTTTTCATTGATGTCATGGTGGTATCATTTAGGTGTCATATTAAGTGGATGAAGTGATTTTATATCCTAAGTAACAATGACAAAGTGTTCAATGTGCTTATCTCAGTGTGCTTAAAAGAGGCTTGGTTGATCTTCAATTTTGGATTGATTAGAGATGTTCAGGGATGAGTATGGTGATTTGATCATATGCAATGGGACCTATTAGTGTTCAAGGATTATTAGAGAGATTATGTGAATGGTTGGATTTCATCTATTAGTCCATAGTTTTCATCTAGATAGTTTGGGTTTAGTGGCAAAAAATCTAAGTAGGCAATTTGTTGATGTCACCATTGCCACATGTGGATGAGTCAGGGGGAATTAGTCATATTTTTGTGATAAAATTACTCCCTAATTCATATGTTTTAAATATTAGTTCATGATCCTAAGTTAATTCAAATATATGTGGGTGTAAAGTTAGGTTCTTCGGCATTTTGATAGTGTTTTCCCATACTTAGCCAAATTTGCAATGTGGCAAGAAGAGCTGAGTAAGAATTTTTATGATGGCATATATCATACATGTGGATGTTTCAAGATAAGTTGATCATATGGGTTTGTTAAAAAAATTTAATATTTTATTTATGTTAAAATTTAGTTCATGCACTAAATAACATCAAAAGATATGCATGTTCAAAGTTGGCCTTCCAGATATTTTTTTTGATATAGTTGGCTCTATGGTAGAAAAATCCAAGTGAACATTTTAATAGAGATATATATCAATCATGTGAAGGGTTCAAGATAAATTTTATATATGGTTGGATTATTTTTTTAAATTTGATCATATGTTCTAAATTTTAGATCATGCATCTAAGCACAGAAGAAGTTATTAAGGTTCAAAGTTGGCTACTCAGACAGATTGTAATGGTCCCCATAGTCAATTTTACATAAGGTAATGTTTGAGAAACTCTCAAAGAGATCAAAAATTCATTTTTTCTCTAATATATTATGAATTATTGAGATGATAGGAAGTTCTCAAGGTCTAATGCTAAGCAAAGATAAAATATAAGGTTCTAATGGTTCACATCTTATCAAGAATTTGAGATCAATGGAGCATAGTAAGTCAAAGTGGTCAACCTATTTAAATTTTAACATCATTAAATTTAAATATCCTTAAAATAATATTTATGGAGTGTGTTTTCCAAGATTATTGATGACATGATATTATATCAAAGTGGTCAAGGTTTAACTGTGACCATTGGCATTTGAATATTCAAATTTGCAAAGAGAGAAACCAGAGCTTTGTATTTTTATTATAACTTTTGATCTAGGATGAATTTCTTGATGGATTAAAATTAAAATTTGAATATGAATCCATGGTGAATATATATAACCTATTTATAAGGTCTTAAATTGTATACAAAGATATTAAGATATAAAGGTGACTATGTGTTTGTGCATGTTCTGCAAATAACCCAAGAAGCGTAATTGAGATCATTTTGATGTTATTTTGATATCTATTGATGAATTAGTTATTGGGGAGTCTTTTATAATAAATAATGATGATTTTTATACATTATTAAGGATTGATCAATCATATAAATTTTGAACAAGGGATTTGAAGTGGATTGTGCTTTCATTCATAAGGACTATATATAGAGAGAAGTGTTTGAGCTATTTGTGCTTAATCTAAAGGGTAATGTGATGGTTGTTGACACTTAATGAGGACCTATAGATCATTTGACATGGGTTAATTAGTTGTAAAAGTGTTCCTATGTTATTATTTTTCTTAGAGAAGTGTCAAAGAGTTGAAAGGATATGCATAGGACATAAAAGTGGCGTAGGCCTATTTGAAAGTGGATTGTGCTTAAGTGTGACCCATGAAATATGCCTTAAGGGTGAAGGAATGGGTTGTGGATTATTGGAAATATTTTGATATTATTAATTCATGATTTCCCTATATATAGTGACACTAAATGTGTTGGTTTCTAGACTTTTAAGTGAGATTTGTGAAAGACTAGTGAGACTTGTGCAAGGTGGATGAGAGAGTTGTGGAGCAAAGGAGAGGTAAAGTGCCCAGTTAGATGAGCTGATAAGTAGATAATATTTACTACCATGTGTATGACCTTTAGGTCATATTTATTATGTCAAAAAAGTGCTCTTGTATTTTGAAGATATACAAAAAGGTCTGAGTGTGCATATGAGGATAGTTTGAGTAAAGAAGGATAAATATTGTGGCACGCCTATGTGAGAGGCTTGTATGAGACAGAGAGGAAGTTTTTTTAGGGGGTAAATAAATATAGATCCATCATCAAGTGTTGAATACATCAATTTTAATGTGGAGGTGTTCAAAGGAGGGTCTAAAGGACTTGATCTTCCTTAGGGGTAGTTGCTCCTTATGAAATAGGTGTTTCACTAAATACCTTTGGTCATGAGGACATGATCAAGGTTAATTGGTATAAAGTATTTTATCAATATCTTGTTTATATTTTTTTATATAATATTATTCCTTGTGTTTCAAACTTGAGAGTGGGTTTTATTTCCCATGAGGGTTTCACATAGGAACTATGTGTTATGTGTTTGATTTTGTGTATGCATTGAATGAATAAGCTCTCTTGTTAATGTTTATTGATCAAGTTTATAT
Organism: Torreya grandis; assembly: GCA_037957365.1. Lineage (NCBI taxonomy): Eukaryota > Viridiplantae > Streptophyta > Pinopsida > Cupressales > Taxaceae > Torreya > Torreya grandis. Next base: position 724,777 of record JARHVA010002636.1, read on the forward strand.
ATTTTGATTTCTTAATAGTTTAAAATGACTACAATTTTAATTCAAATATATAGACTCACTGATTTACCCCCTTAATGATTGTGCCTCTAACATTCCCCAGAAAATATCCACAGTCATAGTTAACCATTTGAAACCCTCAAAAATGGATATGCCAGGTAACTTAACTCAAGCCATGTGTCCCATAATGACTGAAAGAGTCTATAAATCTATGAATTTTTCCTTAATTCCTCAAATATTATAAATTACATAATTAATTTAAAATGTTATCATCCCAATGATTTCATTAGTTAAATCAATCACCTACACAATAACATGCAACATGAAATGATTCAAAGTCTATTGACTTCATATGATAATCATGCCTTATCAAAACGTTAAAACTCTAGTTATTGAACAAAAAATAAACTTTAGGCCACAACCAAACTAGTAAACCTTATTAATATTTCAAACCATGCCTTCAAACTTACCACTTTACAAGTATAAGATTAATACCTTATAGATATTTAATATGCCAAAGGTTAAGAACCTTTTAAATAACACAAATAAGTAACTTTTGATTATAATGATGGATTTAACCAAATATATCATGTCTTATAGTTTATTTTTAGACCTTCTACCAGACAATTATTTTTATAGATACTACATTAATTACGTTGCATAACATGATATTATGATGATTAAAATGAATATGATTAGAAGTAATTACAAAAATTTCTTAAATAGTAGATTATGACTTTAAAACATTGAAATATCAATCAAGGATTTTGGGGCATTAGTTATAGTAACTAATAATATATATGAAGTAACTAAGTAAACATTTCACTTTACCTCAGTAAACATTTGATGCACTTTTCCAAGTTAAATGACACATAAATGCAGTGAATATAGTATGATCAACATATAAGAATATCAATATCATAAATTCAAACATGATATTAGGTTAGATAATATGTAAACATAATAATCAATCACATCTACATGTTAAAAACACATTAGTAACCCAAAATCATGTTTCAAGCAATATTAATCAACTATCAATTAGTAAATAATTCTACTTTATGTGGTGTATGTTGGGTTACACATTTCTATTCTCTCTCTTCTCATAGGTCTCCATTTGTACCATCCTCTCTTATGATACCCTCCCTTGATCATAGTTAGGAGGTTGGAATCCATCTTACATCCACCTTAATACAAATTAATAGTGGTTAGACCATATCATGTAAAAACTAAAATAAATTATTGTAACAAAATATACTACTTAATCATAATTAAAATGTACCATGTAGAATACAACCATCTAACTAATAGTTAACAATCATGATCATAACCAATAAATATTATCCATAATCAACATATAAATAATTATAAGTATTTAACACATAAAGTAAACTAATCACTAACCACATAATTAGTAATAATAAGTCTAAAAAAAAATTAGGATGCAACATTGAGTGTCACTAAACTCTAATGTGGCCCACTTTTAAAATGAGATTAATCACATTACTATAAATGGAATTAGATTCTATTTGAAACTTTTAAACTTTGAAATAGTGAAATTTGAAATTTTCCATATAGAAACATGAGCATGAATTAATATTATGCCCCTTGTACTATATTGAATTGATATAGAATGGCAAGTGAACTTGTAACTTGTAATTTATAACTACCTTTTATACATACCCATGCATAAGCATTAAGTATATATGAATATATATTGAAGTAATTTTAGGAATGAGTGAATATGAATATGAGATTCATTAATAATATTAAAATTCTAAACTATATTTTATCATACCATAAATCTAAAATTTGATTCTCATGAGAATTTGAATTCTGAAGACAATCCCATTGTGATGCCCCCTTTTTGAGATGAGAGACGTAGCTTGAAAATCTCTTATCATAAAAGAGGACTATATAATATGTGAAATATGTGATCATGTAGGGTCATATGAAAATTTGAAATTATTGCATCATAGTGTTGAATATTTTATTTAATTTCATATAAAACATGTTTTAGGTAGATATAAAATTGAAGCACCTAGGTATCATGTGCATGTTATGTATCATGGCACAAGAGTAAAAGAAGAAACTAGAATTAATGTGTGATAATAATCATAGCACCATAGTAACAATAAATTAACATACAAGTAATGTCATACAATTTCATGTAATTATCATAGATTGTCACACATAAGGCCAAAAGGTCATGTATAAGGGACATGTGAATTTCTCATAAATAAACAAGGCCAAAGGCAACACACAAATGCCATGATGATGCAATAAAATAAATAGCATGTATAATTTTCACACACAAGGCCAGGGGCCACACATAACAACCAAAAAAGTCATAAATTATCATGTAGTAAAGTAATAATGTAAAAATTAGCATAGAGAAAATGAGAGTAATCTATATCAAACATATGTATCGATGTCATTGATAGAAAATAACATATCCATGTGACATAGTGTAATGTATGAATGATTAGATAGACACTTGTATGATATATATATATATATATATATATATATATATATATATATATGAATATGGTATAAAAAATTGTGTATATATACAACCATTTGAAGTGTTCACAGAGATGAAGAGATGACCCCAACATAAAAATACTATTGGGTAAAATATAAACTTCACATCAAAGAACCATTTAATATTATGTCTTGTATCACACTCACATACCTACTAAAAATTATTATGTATTAAAAACTAAAATATGTTATCTACTTAGTGTGAAATAAATAACATATGTAAATAGGTAAACTAGAATCATTAAAAAATGCTTCTCAATCTTGATTTTCAAATTTTGAAAATATATTAATTTGTTTGCATTTTTGGAATATATAAAAAAATTGAAATTTTTGAAATATTAGAATTGTAAAAATTGAAAATTACCAAAAATCAAGGCTTTGAAAATATAAGTAGTGAGAGGGATTAAAACGATCCAAAAAAAAGTGTTAAAGTATAATATGGTAAGAAGGAATGAAAATGATATGCCTCCAATGTATGTGCATTTTCATAATAATGTAGATAAGGATGTTAATACCCCTAATGGGAAAGAATATATTTTTCCTCATGTAGAATGTAGGAGTAGATATATGTGATCATGTATGTTCAATGGGATCCATAACATGATAAATATTCAATAGTACGCAAGTGAATATCATAAAAGAATGAGCATTGAAAGCATTGTAAGATATTTACTTTGGATTGGTTGGATCAGTTTTGAAATTAAAGTGAAGGTCTATAAGAAACTTTCAATAAGGGATAGAAGAAGTAACAATGACATAAAAGAAAAGAATCTATGTATAAATGAAAATATGCTAATAATTGATCAAGATAATTTTTCAAACTAATGGGTTGGGAATAATAAATAGGTTTTATCAAACCAAAGATACCATCTAAAAGATGCATTTATCTATACCCAGCTACATTGTATGCAGGAGTGACTTCTTGTGAAGAGTAAATGCTAATTTTAGATGATTTTCAATTTAAATAAGAATTGTATATTATAATATAACCATATGAATAACTACTCATATACCAATGTGAACCTATATCCTCATGTGTCATAGGAGAAGATGTAATTACTTGTACATATAGTGAAGTTATCTAAATAAATTTTAGTGCCTTAGGAAATGAAGATCTCCTTTTAGGTGACACTTTCTACTTAGAATAATGTACCATTCTCTTTAGAACTAACTGATTATGTTGATGTGTAATTATATAATACTCATAGGTAGATGGAAAAATTGACTCTGTAATATGCTCTTTAATAGTTTTGTAGACTATTTTATTACCTTGTTTCTAAATGTATGTGTCAACCAAATTTTCTATAGGAGGAGTAAGTATCATTGGTTATAAAGGATATTCATATTGGATTTATATAATTTTGACCACTTGATTGCCATAATATATTTTATACATTTATGCACTATAGAAAGTACTAATCTAATATTTTGTATATAAGGGAATATTAATAGCATATCAAAGACACCTATAATTTATATAAATAATAATGGAATGATCACTATGAGAGGTCCCACTTTTAAAGGTATCCCTATGTTCCTAAGAGTATCTTATGTATGACCATCAAAAAACTTGACAAATATAGAAGCATCATGTAAATATTATTTTTTATAGCCAAGAGATTGGAGAATTTATGGTACATTCATTTTTTCTTGATCCATTTCCTATAATAACACCATGAAAGGATTTGTTTTCAACATATGCTCAAATGAAGAGTGCATGTCTATTTGAATCATCATCAACAAATACATTATCATAAAATGTAATCATATGACATGATATATGGTTACTTTTAATTATACTAATGATGTCATCAAGTGGATGCCCATATGTAGAAGGAGGATGTTGAGCATTGTATTCATAATGTACTTCAAAATTAGGCTTGTTTGTTACTTCATGATTTGGAAAAGGATATTTGTACATGTTTAGTTTTGAATTATCATTTTCTTATGGCTTAACTTCTTTAGTAGGTGAGTTAATATCAATAATATTATCATAAATTACATATTAAATCTTGTGCTTGAGCTTGAAACACATATTTATGGAATGCCCAGTACATCAATAGTAGTCACAATATGTATTGTTATTAAAACTTATAGATTGTGGTTTATATATGTCTACTTCAATTTGTGAAGGAATAAAAGTGAGATTTAATTCAAGTATCTTTTGAAATAATACATAAGGAGGTGATGGCAACCTTGAATAATTTACTCCTTGGTGGATCTTATAATTCAAACTTTTATGTTGGTAGTGAGATAGGATTGACTATAATATTATCTTATTCCTTACCTTAATTAGGTTTTTTATTATAATTTGGCTTGCTTTGAAACTTAAAATTTGAAGTAAAAGGAACATTTGAATTATTTTTAGGCTTATTAAAAGTAATAAATTTAACTTTATGCTCTTTAATTGTATGGAATAACTCACCAAAAGATTTGAATATATCAAATATAATTGACTCTTGGAGTGGAGATAGAAAACTTTGAGTGAATATATCTTTAATCTCATTATTCACTGATTGTTTCATTAGACCTTTGTTTAAGATTTGTAATTTGATCATATGATATATTTTCACCATTGTTGATAGAAAAGTGTGTTAAATTTTTATTTTCCAATAGATTGAAATCCTTTATTTATTAAATAGGAAGATCATAAAATCATATAAGAGAATATTATTTGAGAATTCTCAGAAAGAGATTTGTCAATAATTTTTAATTATCTTCATAGTTTAAACAAGTTACATGGAATGAATGACATATTGTTCAAGATCAAGTTTTCATTCATATAAAGGAATCTTAAGATCAACAAATCCAATTGGTAATTTATAAGATGCAATTTTAGGTGCCACATGATTACGTGGAGTAACTAGTATGAGAAAGAGTTTTCTCAATTTGAAATAACTTAGCTTGTAATATAATAAATATATACACAAGATTATTATTTGTAGAGATGATTGGAGAAGTATAAGTCACATGAGTAGGCATAATAATGGATGCCTATTGAAAACTAAGTTATGATGTAATGTAACTAAAGGTATATAAATAATAATGGATGTAATAGTGGAAGTGGTAGCATTGGAAAGGATACCTTAGGGACCTTTATTTTGTTCATCTCTAACACCATATAAGAGAAAGTCAACCTTTTCAATATGTTCACAAAGATATTCCATAAATTTTTCTTGATAAATATAACCAAACTTTCTTGAGTATTGGGTTCTTAAATGAGATCCATAATGTGACCTTCAAGAGGGTGTGGAATAAGTAGTGGAAGATCCTTTGAAGTTATATATTTGAGACAATGTATAACATATGCTTTCCCTTTTTCCCAAGTCTTTTCAAATTTGATCAAAGTTATTTTTGATGATGTTTTCATTATAGAAGAGTAATGATATGATATAGTAGTGAAACCATTTGAAATAAGAATGCCATGAGATTGGGCCTTGTTTAGTATATCTTCTTGACTAATTTGTCATTCAATAAATTTAAAAACATAATGAATATCATGTTGAAAATTAATACAAGGTGTGATAGTGACTTGTATAATCAAATGTAACATATGAAAGAAAATTTGACTTATTAATCCCATTATGAATACAATATAAGCAAAAATCAAGGTATAAAGGGTAATCTAGGTAAGGGTTTGAATTATTATATGGGATCTCAAATATACTTTATCATTCATAGGTTACTTCAACCCAATGCTTTATATCACTAACTATAGAGGCAAAATAGTGCATGTAGCCCATTATTCTATCTCTAAGGGTTTGGTGAGATTAACTTCCCTAGGTGATACACTCCTCTTAGTTGTACCACAAATTAATTTCATACACACCACTCTATCATTTGACACCTCATCTTGCATTGATGGTGGTAACTAAGCTAGTGGAATCCATCCATTACATATTTAGTGTCATAAATGCAAAATTTGGTTAATTATATAATATTATAAAAAAATATATATATTCAATAAGATATTTCCTATTAGCAGATATAAAATATGCTAAGTATAAAAGTATCAAATACATGAATTTAGTACATGAAATGTAATGCAATGAATTTAAAATCATCTAGTTTCTTACAGAATAATAAATAGAATAATAATAGTCCTCAATATAAACATACCATCTAGATAAGAATTATATCTAGACTAAAAGTTACCCAATAGCAATATGTAATTTAAAATGTTATTTTATCCACATAAATTTAATCATAGCTTATTTCTTTGTTCATTTTCCACAAATATAATAATAAGATAGTCATATATCAACCCTATATAATCTATATTTATATAATTTAATACCTTATTTTTAATGCTTCAACTAAACATTAAATACATAATAAAGTACCCATAATACTTGTTATGTAAACATTGTTCACATATATTGAACAAGGCATATGAATCTCTATATATAATATAGATTTAGATTTACTATATGATATAAATCACATGTATATTCCATACATTTATGCATATCTTAAAAACACACAGTTTTTATGATTAATAATCTATTCAATAGACTATCTAAGTATGCATATGATATACTATCCATATTCTTTAGAATATCACATATTATAATAGTACACATTCAACTATATTGTTTCATATTAAATCTTCATAAAACCAATCAATTCATAATTTATTAGTTATCAATTTGAACACAACCAACAAAGCTTTACCAATTCAATTAATTTGAAAGACACAATAAAAAAAATCCACATACCTATTTGAATTCCTTCTATATATAATGTTCAAAGATTATATATTCATATTCCTATATCTAAAATACTATGAGAGTATAACTCAATCCTTAACCATATAAATGTCTCATATAAAATAACTTATAGTTCTACATAAGCAAGTTATTTCAATATCATTTAGGTCTATATCTAGCAAGTAGTAATCCATTAGTTTAAGTTTTTAATGCACAATCCAAGGACTAAATCAAATAACTATAATTTAGATATTTTGAATTAAATTATTAACTTATATTCCTCAAATCACAATTTATATAATCTCTAAATTTATTGAAATCCCAAGGTAGTTTATAGTTGTTCTGGGTTTTAGTAAATAACTAGGATCATGTACATTTCATTCATACTAACAAACCGGTTGACTTCCAGTTTTTATAATGAAACTCAAGTCAATTCATAGCCAAAAAAATATATATGCCACAACATTCATTTAACTATTCATATATATATATATATATATATATAAAATATATATATATATATATATACACACATATATATGTGTGTGTGTGTGTATGTATGTATGTATATATGTGTGTGTATGTGTGTGTGTGTATATGTATGTATATATATATATATATATATATATATATGTATATATATGTCTTTATACATACATATATATATATATATGTATGTGTGTGTGTGTGTATATATATGTATTTATGTATTTATATATATATATATATATATATACATACATACATACATACATACATACATACATACATATATATATATATATATACATACACACACACACATATATATACAAGGGTATATATCATATAAGATGTATATATATGAAGTGATGTGTATATATGTATGTATGTATGTATGTATATATATATATATATATATATATATATATATATATATCTTATAGATAAACATATAATAAAAATAACCCAAATTTCATTCAAATTGGCCAGACAACTTTAACACCTAATCAACCCCTAATTTCGAGTTTATAATCGATTGTATTTTTTTTCTCAAAAAGGAATCACAAAATAGTCCTATTTGCATTTGTGATTAATATTGACTAGTATATAGTCTTGTATCTTTACAGAATAATATACTAAAAAGATAAACATAACATTATTTTGGTGTAAACCCTACAAAAACAAAAATATTTGACTTTATGTTTTACCTAGGGTTCCCTCATACTCCTAGCACAAAGTTAGTTTAATCACTAATACCAAGTTTTTGAATTACACACAACATAGAATTTTATAATCCCTTATGATGTAGGAACATCAACTAAGAAGGATCAATTTTGTACATATTTATTTAAATGAATCTAATGAGTCATGAAGAAGTTTGTGTATGCTTAATTGTATTTTGTAAAGGATATTTAGGACTAGAAATAAGTTGTAAATGAATTTTTACATCATAATTAATGTAAATCCATTTAAGGAAGTCCAACATAGGAGGATGATTATATAAGAATGTTTGAACAAGTTTAAAGGTAGTGGAGAGTATCTTGAGAAGGAAAACTATGCTTATTTTTATTATTATGATAGATAAAATTTATTACATCAAAGAAGGAGCTAAGTAATGAGACAAGAATAAAGGCCAGTGGTACATGGTGATTAGTATAGTTACAAACCTTTAGGTCTGTATAAAGAAGGAATGGCAGTTATGTAGGATGAATAAAGTTTAATCATAGGTTTTGTAGTCAAGAATGAAGATCTATATGTGAAGACAATCTGCAGGAATGTAAAGTCATATATTGTGACCATATAAATAAAAGGAGAATATTTATTATTTGTGATGGAATTCCAAACTCTCTCCACATGTAATTGCATGATCCTATTTTGTATGGAATTAGTGTTTAGATAGTTCTATTTATATGACCTGATTATAATAGTCAAGAAGTGTTCTTATTTCACTTGTGAAGTTGAATCGATAAATAGTGGTATGAGAATATTTATGATTAGTTTAAATTCATTTTCATGTAAATTAAAATGATAAATCCCAATAGGTTCATCATTTTTTCTTCAATGTCAGCAATGGTATTCATAAATGGAGATCGATTGAGTCTATGTATTATTTAATTAACTTCTACACCTAGGTGAGAGAGGCAAAAGTATGTTTTGTTTGAAGATTGAACTTTAATCATAAACATATAAATGATTCACACTAGAAAATAATTTTGAATTTATGTAAATTTCAATCAATTGAATAAATATCTTATGACTAATTACAATATTTTTGGAAGGTTGATTAAGTTTTCATATACAACTCAATTTATTCAAGATCAATAGAATCTGAGTAAGTCACATAATTATTATATTTTAACATCATCTAAACTTGTCTATTTTGTTTACTCATAGTTTATTGAGTCCTTGAGAAGATCATAATTAACTTTTATTTTGGTCCATATGTTTGATAATTTAGTTTAAGAGAAAATGGAATTTTAGATTTGTCAATGAAGGGGTTGGTTCAAAACAATATCTTGAGTTCCATGAAGATGAAAGAGAAAAGTTGATATAGAATAAATTTTGTCAAATTTAATATGTGATAGGATATTTTCATATTCCATGACAATGTATTTGCATTTAAGCTTACTCTACATTGTGTTTAATAATGATGGATGATGGATCACAGGATTCAAATAAAAAAATGGTTTTCACAGATATTATGCCAATCAAAGTGGTCATTGAAAATGGTGAGGATAGTAATTAGAAGTAATTTCCATCAATTATTTTGGGTATGTATAAGTGTTATAGTCAATAAATTACATGTTATATAAGAGACTAGGAGCTTATGGATAAGAGGACTTCTTATGTATGCATAATCAAGATAGAATGGGAATTTTTTTTTGAATGGCGAATGCAAGTTGTATTGTTGATTATATGAATGGTTTTTCTCATGAAGTAAAAAAAAAGATATAATGCTTAAGGTCCATGCTTAAAATACTATGGGTTGATAATTCATTAAAAGAAATAATTTAGAGTTTCAAGGTTGTGATAGGGTTAAGAAAGATCTAAGAGAGTACCAGAAGTCCTACCAGTAAATGAATATGGAATTAAATAAGAAAAAATTTGTATTCTCCAGAACTTATTGGTCTTGAAAAGACCATTTTAAAAGAAATAATTTATATATTGAGGACAACTCTATATAAATTAAGTAAAAGGTATTGATATAAAATCAATCCAAGGAGAACAAAAAAGAGGCAAGCAAGCCTCATGTTTTTAAAACTAATTATTTCTTTGTATGTGTGAATGCAAGGAAGAAGATAAATGAAGAGAGGGTCCAATTTGAGGGCCTAAATAATGAAGAATTTAAAGTGATGGAAATAAAAGAGAAGCATGGATAGCATGCATATGAAGGAAGATAACATGTGATTGAAGTATGAGATAGTGTTTTGTCATCCAGAAGAAGGAGAATTGCTTGAAGACATGGATCATGGATCAAAAGAAGATCTTCAATAATATCTCTTCAATGATGTAGATCTAGTTTAAGAAAATTTTGATGATGATAAAAGTTATTTTTCTTCAAATATTGATTTTGTTGACATAAATGTGCAATTCCATGAGGATGGTGGTTTATTTCAAGAAAAAGGAGAAATTGAGCCTATGTATGGGCTTATTCAAGATAGATGTGAAGAAAAAGAAACACTTGTTTTTCCATATAGCATTATATTTGATAAAGAAAATGAAAATTTTCAAATAGATGCTTTATATGAACAAAAAATAGCATATTTATATAGGTTCATGTAATGGTGGATGTAAAGAAAAAAAACCCATATAAGTGCTTGTAAAATTTGATATGTTATAGGAAAAGGTGTCTACAATGACACAAGACAAGCCAACTATGAGACAAGATTTGATAGAGTTCAAAGAAAAAGAAGACATGATTTGGTATCAAATCATGATAGAATCAGAAGATTTAAGCCTCATAAGTGATAAAGAGGATATCAAATAAGCTAAGATAGAGATCTTAAACCTATTGAATGAAAAATATGAAGGGGAACTAATGCCTCAAGTTTTGAAATATAATTTTGTTTTTAGTTTTATGTTTTTAGGTGTACAAGGTTTTTGTAGATAAGAAGTTAGAGTTCTTCTCTATAGACTTCAACAAAGAAGAGGAAGAGAAGATTGAGCCAACTAGGCTCAAGAGATATGAAGTAAAGCATTAAGAAAACAACAAAGATATAATCAAACATTGAGATGAATAGGAATGGAAGGTACCAAAAGATTGGAGGAAGTGGAAGAAGTAGAAATATCCTTTGAGAAGGAGCTCAATTTTTTTTCCCACCAAGGGAGTTTGATATAGGAGCATTAACTAAGAAGGATCAATTTTGTACATATTTCTTTAAATGAGTCTAATGAGTCATGAATAAGTATGTGTATGCTTCATTCTATTTTGTAAAGGATTTTTAGGACTAGTAATAGGTTGTAAATGACTATTTAATTCCTAATTCATGTAAATTCATTATGAGGAGGACCAACATAGGAGGAAGATAATCTAAGCATGTTTGAACAAGTCTAAAGGTGGTGGGGAGTATCTTGAGAAGGAAAACTATGTTTAGTTATATTGTTATGATAGATACAATTTATTCCATTAAATAAGGAGCTAAGTCAGTCATGAGATAAGAATAAAGGAAAGTGGTACATAGTGATTAGTAGAGTTACAACCCTTTATGTTTGTATAGAGAAAGAATGGTAGTTATATAAGATGAATAAGGTTTAATCACATGAATTTTAGTCAAGAATGAAGATCTATATGTGAAGATGGTCTGTAGGAATGTAAAGTCATATTTGGTGACCATATAAATAAAAGGATCATATTTATGATTTGTGATGGGATTCCCAACTCTATCCACATGTAAGTGCATGATTCTATTTTGTATGGAATTAGTGTTTATATAACTCTGATTATAATAGTCAAGAAGTGTTCTTATTTCCCTTGTGAAGTTGAATCAATAAATAGTGGTGTGAGAACATTTATGCTTAGTTTAAGCTCATTTTTATGTAAATTGAAATGACAAATCCTGATAGGATCATCATTTTTTCTTCAATGTCAACATTGGTATTTGAAAATGGAGATTGATTGAGTCTATGTATTATTTAATTAACTTCTGCACCCACGTGAGTCACCCAGGTGAGAGAGGCAAAAGTATGTTTCATTTGAAGATTGAAATTGAATCATAAACATAGAAAATATTCAAAATTGAAAATACTTTTGAATTTTTGGAAATGTCAATCAATTGAATAAAGAACTTATGATGAAATTTAATATTTTTGGAAGGTTGATTAAGTCTTTATATGCAACTCAATTTCTTTAGGATCGATAGAATCTAAGCAAGAAACATAATTATTATACTTTATCACCATCCTAACTTGTCTATTTAGTGTAGTCATAGTTGACTGAGTCATTGAGAAGATCATAATTACATTCTATTTTGGTCCAAATGTTTGATGATTTAGTTTAAGAGCATATGGAATTTTAGATTTGTCAACGAAGGGGTTGGTTCAAAATAAAATCCCAAGTTCCATGAAGATGAAAGAGAAAATTTTATATAGATTACATTTCATCAAAGTTAATAAAGGCTAGGCTATATTCATATTTCATGACAATGTATTTGCATTTGAGCTTATCTACGTTGCGTTTAATAATGGTTGATGATGGATTATATGCTCCAAATAAAAAATGGTTTTCTTGGATAATTATGCCAATCAAATTGGTAATTTAAAATTATGAAAATAGTAATTAAAGGTAATTTAAATCAATTATTTTGGGCCTGTAGAAGTGATATAGTTAATAAATTAAATGTTATATAAGAGACTAGGAACTAATGGATAAGAGGACTTCTTATGTATGCATAATTAGGATAGATTGGGAATTTTTTCTCTGAATGGTGAATGTAAGTTGTATTATTGGTTATATGAATGTTTTTTCTCATAAAGGAAAATATATATATAATATTGATGTTCCATGCTTAAAAGACTATGGGTTGATAATTCATTAAAATAAATAATTCAGAGTTTCAAGGTTGTGATAGGGTTAAGAAAGGTCTAAGAAAGTACCAAAATTCTTACTAGTAAATGAATATAGAGTTAAATAAACAAAATTGTGTATTATCTAGACCTTATTGGTCTTGAAAAGACCAATTTAAAAATAATTAATTTATATATTGAGGACAACTCTATAGAGATTAATTTCAGTGAACCAAATTTTAATAAAGAATCAATTAAGGATTTTATGAATAAGTGTTGCCCATTGAATAAAGTGTATTACAGATCATAAGATGAAAATTGGATGATTGAGTTAACAAGGTCAAGATCAGTTTATGCTTGTGAATGGAAATTGGATGATAATACTATTGAATATTGTCATTAATTTTGGTATCAGAGCATAGATAAGCTCTTGGCTAGTTTAAATTATTTGAGTAGTTGGATAATTGGGCTAAGAAGGTTTTGAGTTTGATACAGGTTATTATTTGAAGGAAATAGAGAAGGAGATTGATAAAAAGCTTGAAAATCTTAAAAGAGAGGCAAGAGGTTGTTGGAAACCTTAAATAAGAGTTTAAGTTAGAAAATTTAAAGGCTTGAAAAATTAAAAGAGAGATAGTGAAATCTCCTAGGTAAGTTCAAGAGGAGAGATTAAAGAAGGTGAAAAGTCCAAGGGAAAGGAATAGAAAGTTAGCAACAAACCAGGGTGGAAAATACCTAGGTGAGCTACTAGATATCAAGGTGAAACATACTTGCTAAGAGAAATAGGTCTAGGTGAGACCTAAGGAAAAGAGTAAAGAGAGAAAAGTAATGAAGGGATTAGAAAATGTAAGTTTCCATAGGAAGATGAGAGAGATGGATATAGAAAAAGAAATTGTAGAGATGAGAATGTTCTCAGCAGCCATGATGGAAGTCTCAGAGGAATCAAGATAAAATTTTATTTTAAGGATCATAAGAAGGATTAAGTGGCCTCTCAGATAAATCCTTGAGAATAAAATGGAGGAAGTAGAAGAGATTGCTAGAAAGCAATCCAAGGAGAGCAAGAAAGAGGCAAGAAAGCCTCAAGTTTTTAAAAATAATGATTTCTTTGTATGTATGCATGCACAGAAGAAGATAACTTAAGAGAGGGTCCAATCTAAGGGCATAAATATGAAGAAGTTAAAGTGATGGTAAAAAAAGAGAAACATGGGAAGCATGTCATAAAAGAAGAGAACATGTGATTAGAACATGATATAGTGTTTGGTCATCCAAAAGGAGAATTGCTTGAATATATGAAGCAAGGAGAATATTTTTAAGAAGATTTCATAAATGATGTAGAGCTGATTTAAGAAAATTTTGATGATGATAAAATTTATTTTGCTTTAAATATTGATTTTGTTGACATGAATGTGCAATTGCATGAAGATGGTGGTGTATTTTAGGAAAAGTGATAAATTGAGCCTATGTATTGGCTTATTCAAGATAGATGTGAAGAAAAATAAACACTTGTTTTTCATTATAGCATTATATTTGATAAATAAAATGAAAATTTTCAAATAGATGCTTTGTATGAACAAACACTATCATTGTTAGATAGGTTCATGAATGGTGGATGTAAAGAAGAAGTACCCATATAAGTGCTTGTAAAATTTGATATATTACATGAATGTGAGATAAGATTCAACAGAGTTCAAGGAAACACAAATGAAGCTCTTGAAGCTCTTAAATGAAAAAGATGAAGGGGTACTAATGCCTCAATTTTTTAAATATGATTTTGTTTTGAGTTTTATGTTTTTAGGTGTAGAATATTTTGTAGATAAAAATTTGTAGTCCTTCTCCATGGAATTCAACAAAGAATATGAAGTGAAGATTGAGCCAACTAGGCTCAAGAGATATGAAGACAAGTAAGAAGAAAACAACAAAGATACAATCAAACATGGAAATGAATATTAATGAAAGGTACCAAAAGATTGGAAGAAGTGGAAGAAGTAG